>JARGYA010000391.1:0-124557 GCA_029204335.1 Mycena vulgaris | reverse complement strand
TCAATGTGGGATGAAAGACTCAATGCGCGCAGTTCAGAGTCGAAGATGGGTGGATTGTGGTGGTGGTATGAGGGAAAGATACATGACGGGACGGCTTCTCCCGTGCTCGTGGAATACCGGAGCCCGCAAGCGAAATGAAAACATGAACCATAGCAACGTACGTAAAGTGTCCGTGGTAAATACCTCAGCTAAGTCGCCTCCTCAGCACGCTGCACACTGGGAACCTGCGCAAAGAAGTATAGGGAGATACACCCTGGCCCGCTCAGCGCCGGATGTGGGTGCCCAGACCGCTCCGAGATCGATCCCCAGCACAGTCCGAGTGAACAACGGCGTCGGAGAAAACTGCCGCGTTAGAATTGTCACGAAGTAGTGGGTGGTGCGTGGCAAGTGAGAGGTAAGGATGTGATGAATGGATACCAAGTAATAAAATATAACACCTGACCGGCTTGCATGTTCAGCGCGTGTGATGATTACAGTCGCGAAAAATGAATAGCTTGGCAGTGCAATGCGTATGAACTCGGAGGTTCAGCTGCGAACGGAATCTGATAGAAGGAAGGTAGATGGAATGTGTTTAGTAATAAAATGAGTGAGAGAGGCGCGTTGAGGAAATAAAGCAGAATGTGGATATGACACCTGGTTGTGTTTGGCTCGCGTGCTGATGGCCAAGCAATTTATGCTCGCAATAGGGTTCGAGAGCCACTCGTTTGGGACTTCGCCGAAAGTTGCGACCGATTTAGACGAGCTTTACTGGTGAGGATGTCGTTATGACGACGTTCGCCGGCCTGACGTTTGTACAGGATTCTTGAGGACGAGCTCGCACATGACGTTGATGACTACTATGGCTTGCAGCACTGAATTATGAGATGTTTTCTACAACTCAAACTACAGTCATTCCACGGTCCTTGCACTTTCCGTGGTCCTTGCATCAGCCCGCAAAAACATAAAGGATTTGGCAATTAAATGATCTGAGTAGTAATATATCCCGTAGTGAAACGTAGAACACTTCCTATAGTATGAAATTAAGCAACCACGGCACTGAAAGCATGCGGGAGCATGAAACATTATTTATTTTTGTGTGAAGAAATGATCCGCGGTCCTTGAATGACAATGATTGCCTCACCACAGCAGAACAGGTTTGAGTCTCGAAATTCTGTATGGTACATATCGAAGACGCATATACTGAGCATGTACCTAGTTTTAGTTTTACTATTTCCGTCTATAATTGGTGTCAAATGGGCGGAAACAAAATATTGATGCAAGGACTGTGGAATGACTGTATCCGGCCACCGTGCTCTCTTCATTTCTTGGCCAAATATCTGCTTTTTGCATCGTATCTGGGTCATCATTAATATGCAGTTGGAACGCGGGAGGTATACTTCTCGGGAGCTGAAGCCTTTTTCTTTCTTTTTGAAGCTGAATTTCATTTGCAATTTTGAGCGCCTGCTGTCGTTTCTTTTCGCACTTCCTGCACAGGATCTGTTGAAGTGTAAGAGCCGCTTTTGAGGCGGAATATTTCGCCGCCGGTGAGAACCTTTAAGCCAGGTATCTCTCAGGAGTGACATTTTTGTGGCACCGGAGCTTGCATCCAGCTCAACCCTCCGGATGTTGCGGAATCAACTTTGGGACCGTCAACTCAGCCCAGATCATGTCCGCCCATTCTGATGCTTGCTCCATCCGTCACGAGAAGTCGCTCTGAATGCTTTCCTTTTTTGGGTTGAGGTAACTCGCAGTCCTTTCCCCCTGCGTATACTGCGCATAAGGCTTACTTGAACCAATCTCGCCAGCAGCTATTGTCAGATCCCTAAACAGACTCGGGACAGCCTCGGCTTGATATCAGGCGGTTTAGCCAGCTTTTCTACTGAATTTCTTAGCGCGGAACTCTCAAGAGACTTGCCAATGCATTCAACCTTCAGTGTAATGAATTGCGGAGGCAAGTAAAAATATACGGAGCGGTTCCATTAGTTTCACTCCTAACTTATGTAATACGGTCATAGGATATTCTGGAAAAGTATATCATGCTATGTTCAACGCGCCCTCGGTACATTTAATTATATTTTCGACATCATCTCCGCATTACCAACCCCCTCCCGCGAGCCCAGCCACATCCGTCGCTCCCATACGGCGCCTTATCAGTCCCAATCGCATCTGCGCCAAATCGTATGCTAATTTAATTGCCAGTAATCACAGAAATCTAGCACTCACCGGAAGCCAGTGGGTTTGTTGTCGTTGCCGCTACTTGCCAAATTGGTGATCCCTCCAGATGATATCCCGAACAATGTAGAACTGCATGCAACTCTAGGAAACAAGGCGACCAGTCATCAGTGAGACACGCTAAACATGGTGAATCCGGTCCCTTACATGGTGTAGAAGCAATCCTGCCCGTTCCCGGCCCTGGCGGGGAGAACGCTCGATATATTACCGACCAGAAGGGGGTCGGCAACAACGATACATCCATTGTGCGGTGTAGTAACTGTTGCACAGTAGCCTGTAAGGCCAGGCTCGGTGCATGCTAGTCTGGGGAGACAAACAAGTTAGGAGAGACGGTAATTGCTCGTGCGTCAAAAATCAAACTTACACCTGTCCCAATCCCGTTTGGCGTTTTGCAGTCTGAGTGCCATATATCAGAAATACATACTGCGAAGCCAGTAAAAACACTTACCACGTCTACCCCCACGCCATAAGCACTCATGATGACCGTCATGATCGCGACAGATGAGGTCACGGAGAGGCTTATCCCGAACATCATCAAAAGAGGATGGGGGCAGTATATGTGGTTGAGACTTCACTCGCCCACACTTTATACCTCTGCTTCTAAATCTTCGGCTTTCGTAAGTCCGCCCAAGCAGCGTGTAGAGAACCGACGTTCAACATCAGGTACCAACTTGTCAGGATTTTGAAAGGAAGGTACAACGAAGACAAGGGCAATCAATCTTTGCTGCCCAAGAATCATCAAACCCAGCCCGGGTTTGTCGGAAAAATCCAATTTGCCTGATCAATACCTGACCGGACCTGACCGACTGATAACCCAGTATCAGGCCTGATCAGGTTCTTCGAGGGCAGTATATCAGGCCTGGTCAGGCTCCGTCAGATACCCCCCATGCTCATGGAAGAAAAACCTACGAAATGGTAGGCCAAATGGCTCTTAGAGATGGCTACAGCATTCAAGGCTGTTGAAAAAATGAGAACCCGAAGTCAAACGGGCTTGATTGAGCGAGATCCTGACAGCAACCCGTGGGCCGCACACGGCACATGACTCTGTTGGTGTCCTTCCAACGCGCACCTTACAACTTTGCCCATTTATTTCACAGTACTACTGCTCTTAGTCTACTTCTACTACCTTATCTTAACAATACACACTTCAATTAATACTCTAAGAGCACCAAGATAAGACACGTAAGGACCCTCAGAGGAGGGTCGAATGTTTTTGAAAAATCCGCCAAAGTGGGCTGATCAGCCTCCGTTAGACTGATCAGGTCGGTCAGGCTGATTAGCCCTTATAACTGTTTTCTGATCCTTTTCATGCGCACAAAAATCTGACGGACTGACTTCGCCTGATAGGGCCAGCTCATTGTCTCTCAGACGTTTTCGATTTTTCCGACATTCCCATGGTGAGCGTACATATATCTGGACCGATTAACATCTACACTGGGGGGCCGATATGGCTGTGCTGAATACAAGCGCGGCGGTGCAACCGTGCGAAAAGTGTCAGCGAGGATCATATTATGTGATGTGCTTGGCAGCTCAAGTGTTGGTGGGTCGGCGGCTAGAGCTGGCTAGAGCTGGCTAGCCACTTTTGCCAGGAGTTCGGTGACCAGCCGAAGCTAGCCGAGGTGACCGCTCCCACACCTGCCACAATGTGTCGGACACTCCATTTCCGGTGGTTCCTCTAAGGTTCCTCATTGTTCCTCAGTGATTCAGTGACTGGAACCCGTCGGAGATATCTAGGGTGTGATTTCGGACCAAACTACGGCACTATTTCGACCAAATGTTCACACCGTATCACCCGTCACCTAAGATGTTCACACTGCGGGGGCCCAAGGATTTTTGATGCATCAAACATTCTCCAATAGATGTTAGCTGCTTTGGGACCGATGTTTCTAAGTTGGGAAGATAAGATAAAGAAGAAGTTGTGTTTCCTCTTCTCCTTTGTGAGCAAAGAGCTGTTAATTTCCCATGCCAACCAGATGTTGAAAGATGATTTGTGTTTCCCAATCCCTTTCGACCGGAAACATTAGTCATGCTTGCCATTGAAACATAATTCTTTTTTGCACTTACATTTCAGCCAGAAGCATCACTGATGCTCTTGTTGGAACAAGATGGGGAAGAACAAGTCATCTTTCAAATCCAGTTTGAGTTGGAGCATCAATAATAGTTCTGCTACCAACATCAATCCCAAACATAGGTTATGTTTTCGTTCGAAAGATCGAAATATTGAGTGTGATTGTTCGATGTTTCGAATGGAAATATTACCGATATTTTTGGACTGATGTTAGTACCGGAAACCTTATGGATGTTTGGACCAGAAGTGGATGTCAAAATATCACTTGTTCTTCTTCATATGGTTCCAAGAGGAGCATTAGTCATGTTTTTAGTTGAAATCCAAGTGCGAAAAAATGTTTATGTTTCAATCACAAGCATGACTGATCCTTCTGGGTGAAAGGGATTGGGAAAGATGAATTGTCTTTCAACATCTGATTGGCATGGGAAAATAACTCCTCTTTTTCGACAAAGGAGAAGAGGAAACACAACTTGTTCTTTATCTTATCTTCCCAAATAGAAACATTGGTCCCGAAACAGCTAACATCTATTGGAGAATGTTTGAAGCATCAAAAATTCTTGGGCCCCTGCAGTGTCACTGGCTTCGGTGTTCAACCTCCGGCCGACGGTGTCACCTCCCTCCCAAGTGTTCATTCCGTCATCCGACCTCCGCAAGCCTTCGCACTGCTCGTCAACTGAGCACTGGAAGGAGCTGAAGAAGCAATATTTAAAGAATCGGGCGCTATCACACTGCGTTCCGTAGCCCCGGAGACAGGGCCCTGCGGCTCTTGACTGATACTGGGGGCGAGAACCAACACATGTGACAGCTCAGGCTGTATGTGTTAAACACATGTGCTTCGCAGGTAATGATCTACCAAACAAAAGATGTGGAACAGTTCAACAATCGTTCTTTACCAGACAAAGGAGGGACAAAGAGTAGACAAGGGGCAGACAAAGGGCAGGAGAGGTTTCCCAGGGAATCCTGTCCTGCCCTTTGTCCGTCCTTTTTCTATTCTTTGTGTGCCCTTTGTCTAGCAAAGAACAATTGTTGAACTGTGACATGGGCTTTGTTTGGCCTGTGACTACCTGCAGAGCACATGCATTTAAACACACTCATGCTCCGCATGTCTCGGTCCTTGCCCCTGGTGTGATGTGTGCCGAGGTGCCGATGCAGGACCCTGTGGCCTGTTCATGGGGTTGTCACCCGTCACCTAAGGTGTTCATTTTCAGGCGTTCATTCTGACAAATACCATCAGTAATTGACATAAAAGGCATGCCGGCGCAAGCCGGCTGAATTTTTGGGCGTTTTTACCCCTATTTGGGCCAGGAAATCCCACCGTCACCGTCACCCACGCCCCTAGTGTTCAGTTCACAGGTCGGCGTCGCCCGTCACCTGAACACTTGGTCGGATTAGTACAGTAGAGTCGTTTTTCAGATTTTCTTCCGCCAAAGGTGAGGTTTTTTTTCGGCCCACTTTATGTACTTGACTTGTTCGCTTTCACTACATCCTCCCAGTGTGCAGGAGCATCTGTTTCATCTTCTGGTGGCAATCAATCAATTCTCTGTTTAACTGTCTGAATTGCTCCATAAGTCCTATGGCCGTGTAACTCCATTGACATCTGATCGGTCCGAGGTCTCCAACTTGCCATATTTTTTAAATGGACCTTGCCCTGGGTATAATGGTGATAAATCTACTCTACCTGAGAAGGTTACATATCATTGTAGCGAGGCTCATCTAGAATTTAAAACAACTTAACAGTGATAAACGTCGGGGTGGGATTAATCATTATTCGTTCTCTTAACGAGATCCTCGGCTTTCGTTTATATGACTTGGGTTTAATCGCCATCCAGCATATCCCCTTACCCTCCGCTCACTCTTCATCCTTCAGTGCTTCAGCCTAGACATCAAATGACTATGGGCAGCAACATTTCAAACATGAACTGCGCGAAGGCGGTGTGTTTAACACACCGCCTTCGCGCAGTTCACAATATCCCCATTTGATCCTGCTATTCCGACTGTGCCCGCAACTTCCGCTCCTCCCGCAGTTGAATTCAGATGTCACCACGATTGCAATCTGCTTAATCCTACAATGATAACGGATATCGACTGAAAGATGCACGCCCCATGGCTAGCTGTGGTCTGCAGGTGAAAACATCCTTCACAGCATACAATTTCTCACCGCGGCACAACTCTCTACTCCTGGAACTGTGGCCACGTAGTCCTCTTGTTCGCATTAATACCCCACCCTCCTTCCACTCTCTTCGTCGGGCTCTCCCTTAGACCTGATTTACTGGCTCGATCAATCTGTCGGGGAACATCCTCAAGACTCTGCTGTTCATCTGGGCTCCCTGAATACTGTATTCTTCTCCTGCCCTGTCCGCTGTATTTATCCTATGTCTATCCGCTCTGGCAGACCGGCACTCCGGACTCCCTCCGAAGGCTCCCCAGATCATGCCGCCCACTCTGATGAAGAATCATCAATATCTTACAACATTGACAGCTGCAGGAGAGCTGGACTTAACGAGGATGTTTTATTACACTAAAATATGCACCGAGCTCCAATTTAAAAAAATGATTCATGAACACACTTCAGACTTACATAAAGAGCTACATGTTGAAATGATGGTGTTGAGGATACATAATTTTGAGTGAAGCTGAGTGCTCGAGATGGCGAACTGGGGTGGCGGAGACTCACTGCTGATGTGTGTGTGTTGCATCGCTCAGGCTCCAGCGGGTCACGGTGTTGGAACAGTGGGGCAACGCGCAATCAAGTTGGCACGTAAATAAAGGGAGTCGCAGCAGAGAAGGCGGTGCAATGCTGAGCTATAGGAGGTGTGCAATTTATGGAGCGACTTGGGGAAATATTTACCAGAGCTAAGACGCACCTTGAACCAATACGTACCCCCATAGTGATCGCCTCCAAATTAATCTGTGATGTGATGTTCAATTGCATGATTTGCATTGAAGACAGAGGTTGAATCTAAACAGCGAGTGGTGAGGATATCCACCAGAGTTGGGAACAAGACACACTATCTAAGATGTGGAAGACATGGTGATTTTGATGCAATAATTGAAGCCATGAGTAGGGTATGCGCAATTTAATTGAAGCGTAGAGGTAGCATGAGTCAGAAAATGGGCGATAGCGCGGATCTCATGGACTTTCAAAGACGTGATGGACTTGGTAGACTTACGGCTCGTCTCGCTAGATCATGGTTACTATAATATATTCATATCTCACACTCCGATCAAATTGAGTTCAATCACGCCGGTGGCTACTCCTATCCCCCGGTGTCGAGGAGTTAGGGCAACCGAGGAGCTTGCCCTAACTCCGGGTATTGGCCGTGCCGTTCCGCAACGGGAGGTTAGAGGTGGGGTGAGTAAAGCGTCGTTCTTGCACATGAAGGAAATAGTGAGTGCATGCCGAGGCTGCCGCAAACTGATCCGAAACCGGCACTCTACATTCGGCATATTTGCCCAGAGTCAATCAAATCTATTCTGATGTCTTCTAAGGCTACCAAGTCTACAGCATATTATTGGTTCACGTTGGTTCTCGCACACGCGGTTCGTGTTTCGCGTTTTTTTTTTTTCGTGAACGGTCAAACAGATGCAATGTGGCACCCCGCCATAAAGGCTCTTGCCTCCAACCTCCACCACCTTCTTCTCTTGCCTTGACCATGCTCCCCCGCAAAGCGACCTCGACACCCGAATCTTTGCACCACATTCTCGCCTGCCAGCCTCCACCACTGTCTTGACATCGCCAAGTTGGACATCGCGGCTCGCTGCCGCCGTTCCACCTCCACTTCCTAAGTGCATAACTCACTCCCTCGCCTCCACCCTTCTCCAGCGCCTCCGATCCCCCTCCGCCGCCCGAAGTCGCTGAAGCGCCGCACGTTGGTTGAAAATAGCGGCTCGGTACGTCTTCTGTCCTTCAACTCATCCCATTATCAGTTCTCTTAACGATATCCTCGGCTTTTGTTTATATCTCTTTGGCCCCTTCCCCATCCAACCTATCTCTCTTCTCCCCCCCCCTCTCCTCTCGTCCTTATTTTCGACTACATGCACCGCTATGGAAATTCAGGTTTATATCCATTTCATCAGGTGATTCCCGCTGTCCTTGAAATTCCCGCTCTTCTTCAACTGCGCGGCAGTCGAAAGCTGCTGACTTGAGGTCATACTTGGGAAATACAGTTGACCAGGCGAGTCCCATGATTCAACAGTGTTTACCCACAGTCCGGACGTCCTAATTCGCATTCAACTTCCCACTCTGCCGCAAGCCAACACGTTGGTCGAACTGCGATGTTCCTGACCCGATTCTCCGCTCATCGAGTTTATGAGCTTCCTCAATCCCGCTGACCTTATTTTCCTACCCATCCTAGTGGACCCCATGTCTCGCGGGTCATCTGTGAGTGATAAGTGTCTGGATTTTGTTTGGCCGCTAATGGTCGATTACAGCACATCGTCGCTAGTGATGCGACCGCCACGCCTTCCTTTGCCCTTGCCCTGTATGTCCGTTCCTCCAATTCGGCCGTGTAAGAACTCACCTCCCACTCTAGCGGTTAATCAATTTTTGATATCTACATCCTCAACAAGGCTGCCCAAAAATCACGCAGACTCGCCACCCAATCGTCCATGACACTTTCCTCGCTGCTGAGATCGCCCCGGAGGCTGCCATTACCAATTAACTTAATGTGTTAAGGATTCTATGTTAAGGATTCTATGGTGTTGGAACTGCAGCTATTGGTGACAAGTCTAACGGAGGTGCTGTTGATCAGAACCTGAGGGTTTATGGTGCGTCCATTTCCCTGTTTCTTCTCGTGCAGCGAGGTAACCTGAGCGCAACGCAGGAACCCCCAATGTCTTCGTTGCAGATGGGCCGACTATCCCTATGCAGCCCAGTTCGCATCCTCCGGTGAGTACCTCTCAGCGTTGATTTGGTTATATTCATTTCTAACCCTGCGCTTCAGTCGATAATTTATGGGATCGGCGAAAAGGCTGCAGCGCTGGCGAGTGCCCGAACCACACAAGACAACTAGTTAACTCTTGAGCTGGTCTGTTTGGATTCTGTGAAATGCTTTATAAGCATAATATCCTTTCTATCCATTCATCGCAGTATTCGTCGGGCCTGAGTCACGGCCATTTGTAAGTGTCCATGTAGAGTTCGAGGAATAATGTTTGTACAAGGCCGATAACACCGATAACGTGATCGTGCCGCTGAGATGCCTGATCGGCCGACAAATCGAACCATCCACAGGCGTTCTCTTCCTTAGTGTGAACTGTGCCTCTTCTCGTCTGCTGTTCTCTCCTGATGCTGTACTCGTTTGCCCCTGTGTTCTCCGGTCCGAGATTACTTCTAGGGCCATATATGATCTAACTCGGATCCTTGCTTCCCCTCAAACACACCGTTCGCCACATTCAGTGTCGAATTCAAGCATTCACCCATCCGAATCATGCTACCCGGAACATAATTATCTGTTACGGTAGTCCCGGATCCAATATTCTAACCACCTCAGGATTCATCTGTGATTTTTCCCGTCAATCTTTGTGCTGGCTCGATGCGATCTACCCCAATGCAGCCTCATCTAAAACTCCAGCTCTGCCTCACGGGTTCTTCAGATTTACGGCAACAGCGACGGAGGTTTTATCGAAGCAGCGCCCTGAAGTGAAGCAAAGATCTATAATCAGTCTCTATGCGGACAAGGGAGACCAGTTTAGATGTAAAGCCAGTACAATGTGGGGTTATTCATGTAGGCAATGGTAATTGAGTGGCCACCCACCGGAGCGAAGCCCAGGCACGTCTTGTCCGCGCTAACGATATACATCCTCCAGTTTCTCGCGCCAGACACGGCGCTGCGCGAAGGGCGGCAGTGGAAATTTTTAATCGAGTTATGGGAGTCCCGCGAGCACTGCTATGCTACATTTTCATTTAGCGGGCGCTCTGCTATTTTCACAAACTGACTCCTCGATTTTCGCACATCTCATCTCAGCCTTCACCGAGCCAATAGTAATACCCAACCAGACGCTTGTTCCCACCGGGCCCCCGACCACGCCGAAGCCCCGAAATCCCGACTCGATTTGTTGAAGCCCGCGAGCCGGGTGGCGCGGCCGAGGTATATGACATTCTATCGTGAATGCGACACGATCCTGACACATTATGTAGTTCGCAACGCGCCGCAGATGTGGCACCCATTCTATGTTCGCGTTCCCGCGAGCGGTCTCCCGCAACAGTAATATCTCCCTTACAGCTTCAAACCGCACTCCCAATGTCTGGAAACCTTACACCCGACGCACCCAAGCCCGCACCAGGCCCCGCGCATCACCCCCAAACATTCCAACTCGTTTTTTTTTTTTGGAGGTCTCGCGAGCGGGATGGCGCCTCCAGTTCGAGGTGTGCTCCTGATCACCTGGGATGTTTCACAATGCTAATTCCAATCTCTTTACCTCGTATTTGTGGCGTATTCAACAGGCGTGTTCTGGCACATATTTAGAGGCCCAAATGTCGATTCTTTGTCTGCCACAGGCCCGTTTCTTCCCCTAATTTCAACATTCCGACGTGTTTCAGTGACCCAAAATTCAAACTTTCATCACTGCCTCGCGGTGTCAGTTCCACATTCAACCGGCTGAAAATTTGCAGTTTCTTGTGGCACGGGTGGGGGGAGCCTCTCCATTTGGGCTGCATTCTGGCGTGTTTCGAGAGCCAAATCATCCCACCCTGCAGCAGGCCCATTTATACCCTCATCTCGAGCCGCAAAATCCCGATTTCTTTCTGCCGCGGGCGTGTTCGAGGCGGTGCATTCAAGCCATTCTGATGCCAAATTTTCTTTGTCGCGGGCGCGAGAATAGGGTGCGGCAGCTCGAGTTTTTATATCCCTAGGACTCGTATTGCCATGCAGAGCAGTGGCCCCCTAAGCCCAAGTCAAAGGAGAATCGGAAAAGGGCGATTTTTCTCATTTTCGGAATGAAACCATTGACAGGCTGTTAGCCGAAAGGTTCCAAACCGATAAATCCACGCCGTTCAGCTGCTCAGCGGGCACGGCGACAACGAGAACTTGCGGCCAACATAGAAACATTATTGCATACCCGAGGACGTGATAATGTTCGATCTAGAGCCCAAACTTTACGAAGGAGAGTTGAAGAAGGAGAGAGATGTTTGGAATCTTACCCAGATGGCGGTATGTGTGTCCGATTCAACTCTAATCATTGGATTTACTGTTTGCTCGGCAGGTCCTACGCAAGCTTTGGATCGAGCCCTTGATCTCGAATACGACGTGAATGAGCCGCGGCGTTAGGACAGGTATCGAGAGAGTTATAGAAGCAGGATGCTCAAATATCATGATGAACTCCATGGGTCAAGTTGAATATGGGCTTTTAGCTCATTTATGAATGTACCAAGATGAATATATACAGACGATCAATCAGAAATGGTGAGAAGAAAGGATGAATTGCTGGAATTTCGTAATACCAAGTTGAACCAGGTTGAACCCGAAGCATTGCATCTGGCAAGGTTCTTGGGGAGTGAGAGAATACCCAGCTTTTAATTTCACTCTGTTCATTAGGCCGCGAGGAGTGGACCGAAGGTCGACGAGCGGCATCTTTGAGATTCAAGTAACAAGATAACAAGATCTGAAAATAGTATCTGTTTAATTCCGTCGCAAAGCACGGGTAACTGCTAGTGTTTATGATATATATGAATTACAAAAGCTTAAACTTGATTATTACGGCTCGAAGCCGCCGACCCTGCACAGTGCGCTCCCATGCCACTCGACGCCCAACACACGCCCCGCCGGACCGGAGGACGTGGGATGTTGACCGATATCTTTGTTTAAGTGCCTGCTACCTTTTTCTTCGTGTCTTCGCGCCATGGAGGGAGGAACACAGCACAAGCAGCGAGCAAGCAAAGTAGTGGAGTTGCGGCCGATTGATGCGTTGATCGATGGTATTGCTTTCGCCAAATATATGCAAAGCACCCGATCTTCGACACAGAAAACCGAAATGGCTTCCGGATACTATATGAGGTATATCGGGATTGATGTTAGCATGATCAAAATAGACAAACGTCATGAACACTTGTAATTGATCGGAAGATCAAGAGATAAGATGAAGATCAGCCAGATTTAGGTTGATCCGATGGTTGATGTCTCAGCGTCCGCCGGAGGAAGATAAGCAGTAGATAGCTTGTATTAGCTAGGTCGAGTCCCATCTTATAATATAAGTTAATCTAAGTCAACCTAATAAAATCACCCCGCGGTAGGTTGAAGTGGGATATTCAGCCTAATGCTTGTTGAAATTCAACCTGCTCCAGCTCCATAGTGATTTGATTCATGGTGAGTGCTGTGCCAAGTTCCGAGACTCGAGGCAAATCACATGTGAGATGAGGGACACGAAGACACCAGAAGACACTCCGAAAACAGTCTTTGACGCGACTTACGAAGTGTGTTGTTCGGGGTCGGCCAGAGGCCCGGATCAGACAGAAACCCCGAAAGTTCAATAATCTGAGGGCTTCCGAAAAAGAGGGGGTTTCTCTCTGCAACCGGGGTTCCTGAATAGAATCATCCTTGAATTGTTGGAGGTGGGATTGTTAAGACAGAAGTTGGGGAGCGCCACATAGAAGCAGGAGGAACGGAACGAATTAACGAATTACTTCGGCACAGGATGGTGGCTGGGGCCGGCACAGCTATGTGGGTGCAGTCGAGTGAGTATTAGTGGCGTGCGGTGTCAAATGGGCTACGGACCTACACTGAGCCTGGGTCACGATGATCGGATGTGTAGGGTGTGGGGACAACGCATCAGCCATTTGACAGATGTCTGGTGACCTTTTGGGGCTTGTGTGCTGGTGCACAAGGTCACAAGGTCAAAAAGGTCAAAAGGTCCAAAAAAAAACCCACATGAAATGGTGAACTAACCCCAGTACACATTTTGAAAAAAAAAAAATTGAGGCAAAAATATTACCTTGTGAAAATCACGACCTCTCTTGCGAACTTTTGACCTTTTTGATCTTTTTAGGCCTTGTTTGGCCTTGTACAAGGTCAAACAAGGCCCACCAGAGATCTGTCAAAACTCTGAAGTAATACATATTTGGCCGCGCGGGTTTGGCCACAATAGGCATGAGGTATTTCCCCCGAATGGATCAGGATCACCACGCACCTACAGTAACAGTCGTTCCCCACATAACGGTGTGTGCGTTTCGGATTGTATCCGCCCAGGGGGCGTCATATATTTTGAAACCCCTATACTGACTCATCCACGCGTGAGAGTGCGTGCTATCGCACGATTCGTACCCATTCCATTCTACCCACCTTAGCCAAGCCACAAGATTATTACAACCACGCCATAGGGCTCACTTTGCCTTTGCCTTTTGCCTTTTGCCCCGTTCTGGACAAGCGAAGATATTTACCTCTACTCCTTGATCGCATTCGGGCACAAACTTTAAATACCTGTTTCAACATCGGAGATCGAGGTGTGCTTCTCTCGTCCCAGTCTGTCCTACTCTGACTGGTCTGATATGGTTAGATTTGGACATTTGGACATTCGGGATCGATCATCGCAGGTGCCTATGAATGCATCGTCTATTCTGTTAGGAACGTGCGCAGTGGGAGGTGCCGCGGCGGGAGTAGTAACAAAGTTTTGGGTAAGATGTCGGCTATAATACCATGTTATTGTTATTTAATTCCCTGTATGTGCCCGTAAGATGGAAGGACATCGGATGTGGTACTGCCCGGGAGCCGACATTCAGCCATTTATCAACGTTCCTGTCGGCCACATGCAGAGGAACGCGTAACGCCGGAGGATTCCCCACATACCCTTGGCTGGTATGAGCATTACATTGCGCAGCTCCGGGGTTCAACACGCTCTTGAACATCAAAGATCGCTTCTGTCGCTCCGATTTGAATTTAGACAACGAGACCTTGAAACAAACGGCGATGAAACTTGGTGCCCGCGAGCGGCGTATGTAGGCGCGGGCGTGTGAATAGGGTCGTTCACAGTAGCCCCTTTTCACTCCCCTTTTCCCGCCCTTTTTCTGTTCCTTTTTCCAGACCAATGCTTTCAGTGCAAATAGTTGATGGAAATAATATTAGGGCTGGATCAGACCTCGAACTGAGTGCCCAAAGTGCTCTCCGATGTCCTAGTAGCAATCAGATCTTCCAGCTCTGCATGAAACACATAGTAATGAGAAAAGGAATGAAAAGAGGGGGCCAAAAAGGGCAGAAAAGGGGAGCTTTCGAGGGGGAGGGTTTCACAGTAGCCCTTTTTTCTTCCCTTTTTGGCTCCCTCTTTGTTGTGTTTTCGCCCCCTTTTACGGTTGGGTCCCTGATTTTTTCCCTTTTCAACCC
This sequence comes from Mycena vulgaris, assembly GCA_029204335.1. NCBI lineage: Eukaryota > Fungi > Basidiomycota > Agaricomycetes > Agaricales > Mycenaceae > Mycena > Mycena vulgaris. Next base: position 109,971 of record JARGYA010000391.1, on the reverse strand, counting down.
TTTTATATGTATAAAGTGAAAAGGGAAAAAAAACCCGGCAGAAAACGGACCAGTCTCAAAAAGCGCAGAAAAAGGGAGAGAAAAAGGGAGTAAAAAAGGGCTACTGTGAACGACCCTAATATTAGCCCCGCATTGTCGTCGGGTCCAACTTTTAACTTGTGTACGGCGAGACTCAGTCTATAATAGCGTCTGCTGAGTTATGTGGATGGGATGTTCGACGCACGGGTATTTATCTTTGGGACGCGTACGATTCTCGGTTCGAAATATCACGCGGACGTCGGTAGATGGAAGTACACGGCATGGTCCAACTCATGAACACCGGTTTCCAGGGATCTTCCTGGTGTACACGCAATAGCGGCTGTCTTCCCGACCTCAGTCCGCATTGATGTTGTAGGAATGACAGATAGCATCCCGCCTTTCTTCGCCACCCATCGGCTTCAGTTGGATTATCGTTTCATTCTGAAATTTCGCTCCAAAGGGAGAGAAATCAACCACAACTCCTAATGTTGGATCTCCAATCGACGCTAACATTCAACACAGATTCAGTAATATTAAATGTCCAATGTCCGCGACGTCGACGCCATTGGCGGAGAAATTCATGCCCGCGGTCAGCTTGTGAATGGCGCCACAACCGACTCGGAGTCGGCCAGAGTATGCAACACATATCTGATCTGATCGCTCGATCCCAAGTTCCGCTCACCGACAATCGCGCCCCCGCTTCGCCATCCCGGCCTTCAACAACATTTTCTTTCTGAATCTCACTCCAACGGGAATAGAAACATATGAAGTCCAAGCTGGCCTCCGATGTGGAATCTATTATCTACCCCTGGGCCGTGAACCAGATTCAGATCTCACGCGCGCCGGCGAACTCATTCCCTCCATGGAATTGCCCGCAGAAATAAATACACACCTAGACTCTCGCCCAAAAGATAAAAATAAAATAAAATAAATAACAACCTGACGGCCCGTCCTCAGGTCCTCCAATTATTCATTCACTTGTATTCACTCTCCTCCCCACACTCCCTCCCCTACTCCCTCCATTTCTCTTTCTCTATCTACGCACAACTCGTCCACACACCTCTCCTCTCCTCTCTCCGACACAAATACAGCTACAACAATACATCACGCCGCCTGCCCGCCTCCGCAGCGATGAAGCAGGCGAGATAAAACATCGCGGTGTAACTAACTAGGCGAATAACAATAAAACAAAACAGCAAGCAAGAAGCGCAAGCAAGAAGGAACGGGAAAGTAGATTGATAGATCGATCAATCGATAGATGGATAGGTAGTACGGGTAAGCTAAGGAGCGTGGGTGGGTGTCGGTACGGTACGGTACGGGGGCGGTGGGTGGGTGGGTAAGGGGGGTGGTCCGAGGGAGAGGAGGAAGGCGTTGTGGTGGAGAAGCACGCGAGGCGCGAGGAGAGGGGGTGGAGGATGACCGAGAGAAGGAAGCGGACGCCAGGGCTAGGGCGGTGGAGAAGCGCGGCGCGGGGCGAGAGAAGGAGAGGGGGAGCAAAAAGGCGGTCGATGTAGACGGACAACGGCGGGGCAAGAAAACGACGCGGGGCAGATAAATCTAATATCAATACGGACGGGGACGGACACACGGAGCCGAAGACGGGGACAGAACGGGACGGGGCGGGGTATACGGGAAGCAGAAACGGAGTCGGGATGTAAAGAAGACGGGGAACGGGGATCTAAGCCGACGAGACGAGCGGAGCGGAGCGAGACGTGGAACGAGCAGACAAACGAGCAGACGCCTAGGCTGGTGCAAGTACTGCCCCTGCGCTGCCCCTCCGTGCTGTTGTTGTTGCTGCGCGTGGGCGTACATCCCCTGCTGCTGCGCCTCGTACATCATCCGCGCCTGATACTGCTGCTGCTGGCGGAGCGCGGGGTGCTGCGGGCTCGCGTGCGCCCAGCCCATGCCCATGCCCATGCCTATGCTCATGCCGCCGGAGAAGAGGAGCTCGCCCTCGCCGGGGAAGCCCATGCCCATGCCCGCGTCCATCCCGAGGTTGAGGCCGAGCGGGAGGCTGAGCACGCGCGGGTCGTACGCCGCGGGGTGCGGCTCGTACTTGATCATCGACGGGTGCATGAGGTGGTGCATGGACATCCCCATCGACATCGACCCGTGCATCATCGCCGGGCGCATAGGCATCGACGCGGCCATCCCCATCTCCATCGGCGCGGCCGCAGACGCCGCCGCCGTGTCATACGCCATGCCCATGCCCATCCCCACGCCCATCGCCAGCCCGCGCAACATCCCCATCCCCATCCCCATGCCCTTCATCCCCTCATACCTCGCGCCGCGCCTATCCCCTGCATTGGCATCTCGTACGCATGCATTCCCGCGCTGGCAGGCGGCGTCCCGGGCCCCTCGCTACCGCTCGCGTTCTCGCTCCCGAGCGAGGGCGCCTCGAACGTGAACACGCCTCCCATCCGTCCTCGCGCGGCTGGTGGGTGCTGACGCTGGCGCTCATAGCGGGCGAGCCGCTTTTCGGGCGCTTGCTGCTGGTCGCCTGCACGTTCCTGGCGGTGTACGTGGGCGAGACGGGCGAGACCGCGGACGCAGGGGCGGAGGTAGGGGAGGGTTCGTCGTCGTCGTCCTCATCCTGGGGCCGCCCTCCCTCGAGGTCGAGCTCCTCCCCGGCGAGGTCAAAGTCCTCCGTCTCGGCGCGTAGGACGGCCGCGTGCGCGTCGGAGCGCGTCGAGGGCGGGGACGCGGGCGCGGAGGCGCCATTCGTTTACTTCCTGGGGGGAGAGAGCGAGGTAAGCACGGGGGTCTCGAGGGAAACGGAACGGCGAAAGAAGGAGACGCGGAAGGCAGGAAGGAGGATGGTAAGAAAAAGAGGGAGAGATAGGGCCCCGCCGGCCGATGAGCGCACGAAGACCGCCCGAGGGCGACGCGGGGGAGAATGTAGGGGAGACACAGAACGGGGAAGGGAGAAGAAGAGTGATGTGGAACGGGAAGAACGGGGAGGGAGTGAGGCAAGCAAGAACGAAGCAGAGCGGGGAAGGAGCGGGCGGAACGGAGGGACGAGGCAAGGAGGGCGCGGCGAGAGGGGGAGGAGGGAGTAGAGGGAGGACGGGAGGAGGTCATGTGGGTGGAAGAGCGGAGCGCGCGCTGATACAACAGGCGCACGACGACGAGGGTATGACGCAAGCGGGACGAGGCCATCCGAAGCAGGATCGGAAGGAGCAAGAGTGAAGGACGGCCGCGACAAGAAAAGGGTAGCGGGTAGAAACGAGGGGAACAGAGGAGACGAAGGTAAAGAGGATATCAGAGAAAGGCCGCGGAGAGGGGGCGCAGTGAAGGGGAGGGATGCGCGAGACGCGAAGGACGAGGACGGGAGAGCGCAGGGGGAGGCAGGAAGCAAGGAAGGGTGCGAGCGGGAGGGGGGAGGGGATGCGAGGGCAGCGAAGGGACGACGAGGGCCGGGGACAACGTGCAGAGGGAGGGAAGGGAGATGGGGCAGGGATGGAAGGAAGGAAGGCGGGCACGGGGCGGAGGGCACGGGGAGGAGGACGAGGCGCGCGCACGGAAGGGAGCGGAGTCGAGCGTATTATCAGCTACGGGGGATGATCAGCGTTGAGCAATGAGCGCTGAGCGATGAGCGAGAACGACAATGGGTTTGGGCAGCCTCGGCGCAGTGACACAGCGAGACAGTGACGGGTAGATGCAGCGACGCCTCGACACCCCGCCGCAGACGCGCCGCCTAGCCGCAGAGACACCGCCCGGACTTGACGCTAACCCAGACGCCCCGCAGTGACACCCGCCGCCTGGACGTAAATAGCGGGGATGGCGCAGGCAATGAGGCTCTGGTCCTTGAGTATGCAGAGGTAATCGAGCCGCGAGCGAGTCGGGCGCGTCGGCCGGAGCTCCAGCGGGTGCGTTGCGAGCAGGTCGTCATCCCACGATGCTTGGTGTGTGTAGGGGGAGAGTTTGCATACGTCGCTGTTTTAGAGTTGTAACTTTGGGGAATCCATGCTGGATGCGTCAAGTCAGCGTGCCGAAACCAATCACGTGAAACACAACATTAGCAAACAGGACACGCTTCAAGTTCCAAGAACTCTTGCGCGTCAACTGATTCTCATCGTGAGCAGCCTTTTCTCGCGTAGCTAAATCTCCAGCTATAACTTGAGCTCACCTACTCTCACGTTCATAGCCGGGATAACTGAATACGCTTCCGAATCGGTACGAATCAGCACTTTATCCAAAAAAAAAAAAAAAATGATTTTATGGACGAGATCTATACGTTACAAAAGAACTTACACTCAAACCCGCTCGATACAGTAATAAAGTGTACCATACTGGCCTAAAGAACAGATAAAACCAGCGGCGGAAGGCGAGCGAGAATCTAGGCTTTGCCCTTGTCCAATGTAAAATATTCATAAAATACTCTGTGCGCGTCTGAATCCCAGGAATAGAAGTGCGGGGCCGAGCTCCTATATACCGTATTCCGCCACGAGGGTAGCGGAACGCGCGTCGCCGGGTATTTCCGTTGCCATTGGCGCGGGCACTCGCGATCTTGCCGGGGCTGCACAGTGCACAGCATATAAGAACGCTCGGGGGAGTTGGGGGAATCGGGTGCGCATACCCCTGTCTGGCGCTGCCTTTCCCTCGGCGTCGCAGGCTGATTCCGCGCGCCGAAGAATTGCTTTATATGACGGCCACAAGACAATATATCAATGACTTCACCGTGTGGACAAGGCCCTCGATCCCGGCGTCGTCCTGCTCGTCAATGCTAATGCCTTTGCTTGATGAAAAATATCCGCCTCGATTGGGGTAATCCCGGCGCCGCGACTCGGTGTTCTGTTCAATTATGGAGAAAGAACTTGCCACAGTACGAACCCCGATCTCAAAGTATTCGGCGCCGTTTCTTGATATGCGCATGTTTGCATGCATGCTTCGACAATACGTTCTCCAGCCCTCCCGGAGGATGAGGGATCGCCATCAGTTGAACCTTGGCGGGCCGATTGCAAATTTCGGCGATGTGTGCCGAGCATCGGCGACCCCGATCCGTTCGGAGGGGGCGATTAACCTAGTGGAAGTGGAAGTCACTTCCACTGCTCTTTGACTTCTACTGAGCGGGCTTTTACCTCCACTAGCTCTTGTCACGCAGGTGCTGCCCGCCCGCTCTCCGCTCCCGCTCCCCGTCCCCGCCCATCACACGTTCTCGGGCCCCGGCCCCGATGTAATTATCCAATATAATGCATTCCATTTGAATAGAGTTCACGATCAATTGAATAAATCGAATCCGTACAAGTTACGAAGCATATGGAAGGTAGTCGTCAAGATCCCCTCATGACCCCATGAAAAGCGACTCATCGAAGACCTGCTGTGAAGGGAAGAACCGCTCGAAAGAGTCGAGCTGAAATTGGGGTTTGGCTCTTGGAAGCCATCCTGCGTGGGGAAATGAATAGCCGGTCCAAGAAGACGAGGAGTGGAAGAAGATTAAGAACGAGACGCACCACCATCAAAATTTGACAGCCCGGTGAATTCATCCTCGTCCAGGAACCGTTCTTTTTCCTTTCCCCCTGCCGCTTCGCTTCTTGGCACCGCTGGTGCTTTTACAGTCTAATACGGGTCCGTGAGACACCTGGTTTTCCACTGAATTTCTTCACAGTTTCCGTGTAATATGTGCTCATACCCTTCCAATATATTATATAAACGTCCTCCAGTCCAATTTTGGCCCTCTCTTAGCCTGAAACGGGTGAAAAATGCAAGGTGTTTGACAGTGTTTCATCGGATCACTCCTTGAGACGCTCACTTTTACCTTATACCGTTGGCAACACTTGCATTCTGGGGATTTTGAGCAAGCTAAAAGGAAGATACATTTTTTTTTCAATATCTGACATCCAAAGACTGAGAGATTTGGACACGGGTGTATTTAAAATTGAATTCCTTAATTTGGGTGTCTCGTATTAGACTGTAAGGGTCTTATTCTGTTCACGTATCTCCCGGGTGCGCGAAGTAGAACGCTGCCGAGCATCTTCGAGATTCTCGAGCTCGTCGCGAGCCTCCGAACGATCCTGCGCTTGACGGAAATTTGATGTTCGTCAGGAATCATTTTTACGGTCGCGGTGGGGCTTGGCATTGAGGGGATCCACAAGAGCACAGGTGTCCTCCATTGCCCGAAGTTTTGCCTCCATCTGCAGATCAAGCCGATATGCACTGCGAAGGGCTGGTTAGAACATTATTCTACTTTCCTCCGTCCTCGTGCTGACCTCTGAATCGCCTCCAGAAGTGATAGATTCGTCCCAGTATGTTGATTGGTGTAAGGACGAGCGCTCTTGTTCAGATTTGCAAGAGGTGATTGATCTCTGGATCAATCATCAGCCAATAAGTCCCACGACCCCCCCCCCCCAGGGAATGATGGATAGATGGCATCAGTGGCACCACTTCGTATACGCCACTCGCGTCGCAGCGCGTCGCCCGCCCTCCTGAGTGTCTACTCTTTTCCGTGGATTCCTAGCACACTACTCTGCAGCCAGAATGGAACCTATATGATACATAGATCTCTATCAAATAATGCAAATCTTCCGCCACAAAGTTCTTCTTCAGCTGTATCTAGTACTAGTGACCATGCGACCCAGGAACGAGGGGATTGGAGCAACGGGACATGGGAAGTTCTCTCTCAAGTGTGCCCAATGGCCCTGGGTAAAGCATGGACATGATCACCGTTCACAGCCAATGCAAAATCACTGGAGCGTGATGTGATTACATAGGTTCTATTGAGCATGTCTATTATAGCCAGATGAGTAGAAGAGAGCTTGCAGAGAGCGGCAGCACAGCGAGCGCGTAGAGAAAGCCGCGACAGTGGCTGTGCTGCCGATGATCCGAGCAGCCATCAGTTGGCCGGATCATATTGAGCAATCTAGAGATCAAGCACCTCTGAGTACATTCGCCGGAAAGGGTGATCGAGAATGATGTGCGCATTTTGCCATGGGCGACACATCAGCTTTATCTACCGCACTTCAAATCCATCTACCGCACATCAATTCTATGTGCGCACTCGGTCTTATATATCCTCCGTGTACGACGATGAACCGGGAACTAAATACTATGATAGTGCAGGTGAGGGAATCCCGAGACGTCGGGAGATCAGTAAGTAAGACATTATATGGTAAGGGTTCGGAGAATGACGCGGGGCGTGGTAATGTAGATAAATGGGTGCAATGGGCATTCCGAATCGACCGGGACGTAGTTATGCCAATTACAAATTTATTTCCAAATGTGGGTTAATGAGTTGATGCCAAACTCCACAGATTGATATCCCACATCTGTCCAGGACACAGTCAAAAGCCCGCTTTCAGTTTCAAATTTTTATCCCCCGAGATGCCTCCCTCTACATTTGACACTCGAACTCGGATGGACCGTACTATAACATGGCTGACTGCAGCTGTGGATAGCCTGGGAATCCTCTGTGTTACATTCAAACTCTGTTCTTACAGGCAATTTGTATCACAACTCGCTCCCTGTTGTCCTCTGTTGAGGTAGGTCGTTGCAATGAATCTTCCAGGCAAAGTGTAAATACCACTTGCAGACCGTCAAGAAGAACAAGACCGAGTGCATACAACTGATGGAGCAAATCCACGAAGTGGTCTATGTGATTATTGATCTTCATGTCAAGTCTGGTGGCGAAGAATTGCCCCCAAGCATCCTGAACCAGATGGGAGAATTTACAGAGCACTTCTAGCCAATTACTGTTCATTCGATTCTAATCTTGCTTGCTAGAACACTTCACAAGATCCATACATTTGTTGATTCACATCAGGAGAAGAGCCGATTGAAGCAGTTCTTCCGGCAGAGTGAAATGAGTGCACTGCTGAAAGACTGTACTCAGGGATTGCAACAGGCACTTGACGTTTTCAAGGCAGGTCATCTTTTTTCATTTTTCACATTCAACCTCAAATACATGTATCCAGGTCCACAGAATTCACCTCATACCAGAGGTCATCAATATGGGAGAATATGCACAGAAGCGCCATGAGGAAGTGCTGGAGTTGATCCAAACTCTGTCTGATACAGCCAGTTCGGAAAGAGCACTCTCGGTATGTACACCTAGATCACCTCCACCTGCCCAATTTTTCATTGGATCTCCACAGATCATTACAGGGTACTCCGGCTCCCAAAACAGGTACAACCTTTCATTGGATTTTTGGACCACCCTCTGACTGTGTTTCAAAGCTCTAACTCACTGTCTTTGCTGCCATCAGAGCCAAAGATATTCCATGGCAGAGATTCAGAAGTTTCAGACATCCTACACCTGGTTCACCAAGAATCCCCTAGAGTTGAAATACTAGGGGCTGGTGGAATGGGTAAGACAAGCTTGGCCAGGGCTGTTCTCCATCATGTGGAAATTGCGAGCAGATACGACCAGCATCGATTCTTTATTGCTTGTGATTCAGTTTCAACCAAATCTGAGCTGGCTGCCCTCATTGGAATCCATCTTGGGATGAAGCCAGACAAGGATCTTACCCGGGATATCCTTCGACATCTGTCCAGCAGCCCAGCCTCCCTATTAATATTGGACAATCTCGAGACTTCGTGGGAGCTGCTGGAATCTCGAAGAGATATAGAGGGGCTTCTGTCCCTGCTTGCAGACATACAACAAGTGGCCTTGATTGTAAGTGAGACCTCTATTATCTGAGCTCAAGCTGATATAATCATAACCGTAGATTACAATGCGGGGTGCTGAAAGACCAGGCAATGTGAGGTGGACACGGCCATTTCTGCCACCTTTGGAGCCATTGTCACAAGATGCTGCTAGGCAGACCTTCATTGACATCGCAGAAGACATCCACGACAGTTCAGATATCGACAAAGTTCTCTCTTTGACCGGAAACATGCCTCTCGCAACCGATCTTCTATCCCACATGGTGGACACCGAAGGCTGTCCCAGTATCCTAGACCGCTGGGAGGCAGAGAGAACATCATTGATCTCAGAAGGCCATGACAGGAGATCAAATCTGGATCTATCCATCTCACTGTCCCTTTCAAGCCATCGGATGAGTTTGTTGTCTCAAGCCAAAGATCTATTGAGCCTGCTATCGATGCTACCCGATGGGCTGTCTGATATAGAGCTTGTGGAAAGCAACCTTCCTATTCAGGATGCCCTAGGCTGTAAAGCAGTATTGCTTCGCACCTCACTTGCTTACAATGAACTTGGAAGGGTCAAGACCTTGATGCCCATTCAGGAGTATATGCAAACCTCCTGCCCCCCGGCACCTTATCTCATCCAGCCGCTTTTTAAACACTTTTGTAAACTGCTGCAACTTGAACGAAGCTCTCCCACTCATAAGCTAGTCACCCGTATCAGATCAAATTTTACAAACATCCAAAACTGTCTTCAATACAGCTTGCAGCAAGATAATGCAGAACTGGCCAATACCATCCACAGTGTAATCCACTTTATGGGATTTTGTCAAAACATGGGACACCACCAATTGCAAATCATGTTGAGGGACCAGATTTGGCCTCATCTGCCAAAGTGTAAAGACCACCAACTCGAGCTTTGCTACATCACAGCACTGTTCCAGGCATGGCTCAATTTCCCCATCCCCAAGCCGGCACCCCTCATTGATCAAGGTTTGGAGTACCTTGCTCAGATCAGTGATACATCTGTTAAATGTCAGTGTTCCTCCTGAATTTCTACCATCTGTCTCTAACTACTTTGAATCAAAAATAGGCAGGTTCTACAATACAGTTGCCCGGTATTATCTGCAGCATGATGACAATATCCCGGCAGCGTTGAATTTCTTACAAAGTTCACTCGCTCTCGCAATTTCATGTGGAAACATCAAGGAACAATCCACTGCATTGCATATCTTCGCACTGGCCTATTTGAACCTCGGGGACTACTCCAAAGGACAACTGCATGCATCCGAGTCACAGAGGCTTGCAATATTATATGCACAATCATACACCGAAGCGAGAGCAGTCCACATCAGAATCATGTGCTGGACCTCACTGGGGAACTTCACCCTTGCCATATCCTTATGCCAAGAGGCACGGCACCTTCTCGACCTCTGTGGGCTTTCTGACAGTGATCTGGGATATGCTATCATGAATACAGAGGCAAACCTCCATGAGGCCAAGTCTGAATATAATGAGGCCTACAATGTCCATATGAGGATCCTGGAGAGAAATTCTCTAGAAGAAGCTCCATATCAGCATGGCCTTGCTTTATTCAATGCCACCGGAATGGACATATTATGTGGCACACCCTCAGCTGTTGTTCAGCAAAAGCTTCATACAGCCAAGTCAATATTCAGCAATATGAACCACATCAGGCTGGTTATATGGTGTGACACCCTTCAGGCTGTCCTCGACTTGAGAGAGGGAAACTCATTGGCAGCAAACTCAACTTTCAAGGAATGTCTCAATTCTGCCAAAGGAAAGGATGATGAACAGATGGCATACTGTTTGGAACATCTAGGGAACGTAAAGGCGTGGAGGTCAGCCACCTTAACGTCTGACTGGACGATGGTTTTCCTTGTGCATTCTCTCAAGTCAAGCCAACGGCTTGCTATCCACAAGGCCCTCCAATTCCTTGGGAATGTGTTCTCAGATCTCAAGGATTAAGATACTGCTGTCAGCCTTTTCACTGTTGCCTTGGAGGGATTCACCCTGATGGATGTTCATCGTGGCAGAGCGGAATGTATGCTACGTCTGGGTGATCTGGCTCAGGAGCGAGGTAATTCAGCACAGGCAGCAGGATTTTGGACAGATGCTCGTCCCTTGTTTGAACGGGCTTCATAAATAGGGGATGTCCATCGTGTTGATGAGAGGCTCAGTGCTCTGGAGAAGAGGCCGAAAGAAGCCTTGGGCCATCTCATGAACCTCAATGCACCCACAACTTCACCTGTGGACCCTGTGATTGAAGGGATCAGGTCATCACAGATAATCAAACCAGAAAATCCGACGCAAGATAACGGAGATAGAGCTCCCACTGTCGTGTGAGGAACAGCGCGTCGCTCTCAAATTTTGCGGATATCTGGCGGGGTTCCATCGTATGTAGCTTATTTAAGTGTACTTCGATAACATGATGTATGAATTCCTTTCTCAAAACTGGGAACAGCTAGTCCCCCATCTGTCGGACGATGGATCACAGTAATTATTCAGAACTATCATTCACCTGCAACTAAGTGTTTTTTTCCCTCTAGCAGTTGGTTTCGAAGCAAAGGAGACTGACGGGTAGCCCACGCCCAGGGCTAATCTCGGGCGAAACGGCACCGGCCGCGGTCGGCAGTCCTCATCGTGAAGCTTGATTCATGCTTAGTGCGGTGCCACGCTCCGAGAATCGAGGCAGATCACATGTGGGATGAGAGACACGAAGAGTAAGACATCAGAAGACGCCCCGAAAACATTCTTCGACGCGACTTACTAGGTGAACGGTGTTGTTCGGTTTCGGTCGGAGGCCCGGATCAGACAGAACCCCCCGAAAGTTCAATAATCTGAGGGCTTCCGAATAAGAGGGGGTTTCTGTCTGCAACCGGGGCTCATGAATAGAATTAATCTTGAATTGTTGGAGATGGGCTTTTTATTACAGAAGTTGGGGAGAGCCACAAAAACGCAGGCGGAACGGAACGAATTAATGAGGTCTTAACGGCAACGGTCGGCAGCCCTCACCGTGAAGCTTGATTCATGCTTAGTGCTGTGCCAAGCTCCAAGACTCGGGGTAAATCACATGTGGGGTGAGAGACACGAAGACACCAGAAGACACCCTGGAACATTCTTCGACGCGACTTACGAGCTGTGTTGTTCGGTTTCGGCCGGAGGCCCGGATCAGACAGACCCCCCCGAAAGTTCAATAATCTGAGGGTTTCCGAATAAGAGGGGGTTTCTGTTTGCAACCGGGGTTCCTGAATGGAACTATACTTCAATATTTGGAGATGGGATTTCTATGACAGAAGGTGGGGAGCGCCAAAAAGAAGCAGGAGGGACGGGACGAATTAACGAATGACTTCGGCACAAGATGGTGGCTGGGCCGGGGTGGCTAGGGCCGGCACAGCTATTGGGGTGGAGTCGAGTGAATTTTAGCGGCGTGCGGTGTCAAATGGGCTGCGGACATCGGAGTCACGCGGACCTACACTGAGTCTGGGTCACGATGACCGGCTGTGTAGGGTGTGGGGACAACGTAGTACATATATGGCCGCGCAGGTTTGGCCACAATGGGAATGAAGTATTTTCCCCGAATGGATCAGGATCGTCACGCACCTAAAGTCACAGTCGTTCCCCACGTACGGTATGTGCATTTCGGATTGTATCCGCCCAGGGGGCGCCATACGAATTTAAACCCATATACTGACTCACCCACGCGTGAGAATGCGGGATATGGCACCCACTCCTTCCTGTCCAACCTTACCCAACCCCACAAGATTCCCACGTGCGGTGTGTACGTTTCGGATTGTATCCGCCCAGGGGGCGCCATACAAATTTAAACCCATATACTGACTCACCCACGCGTGAGAGTGCGGGATATGGCACCCACTCCTTCCTGTCCAACCTTACCCAACCCCACAAGATTATTACAACCACAACGACGAGGGCTCACTTGCCTTTTACCTTTTGCCCCCTTCCGCACAAACGAAGATGTTTCTCTCCACTTCTTGATCGCATTCTGGCACAAACTTTAAATATCTGTTTCAACATCAAAGATCGAGAGCGCTTCCGTCGTCCCAGTCCGTCCTATTTTGACTGTTCTAATTTGGATATTTGGACATTCGGCGTTGATCACCGCAGGTGCATGTGAAAGTGTCGTCTATTTTTGTTGGCAACGTGCGCAGTTGGCGGTGGCGCAGCGGGAGTAGTAACAAAGTGTTGGGTAAGATGGCGGCCACTATATTATTGCTATAGAAATCCCTGTATGTGCCCGTAAGATGGAAGGACGACGGATGTGGTATTAGCAGGCAGGCAACATTCAACCATTTATCAACTTTCCTGACGGCCACATGCAGAGGAACGCGTAAAGCCAGACGATTGCCCACATCCCCTTGGCTGGTATGAGTATTACATTGCGCAGCTCGAAAGCTCAACACGTTCTTGAACATCAAAGATCGCTACTGTCGCTCCGATTTGAGTCCCGAACCAGGCACACCCACACCCTTTATAGAATTGGATTCTGCTGCGGATACCCGACCTGCCTGCCCTTCGGGGCACCCTCCCTGCCTAATGGCTGGGAGACAACGACGAGACCTTGAAACGAACGGCGTTGAAACTTGATGTCCGCGAGCGACGTATGTTGGCGCGGGCATGTAAATATTAGCCCGTATTTTCGTCGGGTCCAACTTTAACCTGGGCACGATGAAATAGAAGCAGCTCCACTTAAGTTCTAGGCGGTCCGAACCACTTCAGGACTTAAGTCCTTCGGAACTTAAGTTCTCCCCCAGGCGCGCCAGCGCGGTCGTATGCGCCCCTTAGTAATGGAGCAACTTAAGTCCTATCTATATCTAACTCAAGTCCTCCCTGACCACTTAAGTTCCATCCGCGACTTAAGTTCTACCAAGCACTTATGTAAATTACTTGTGTGACTGTCAGTGAAGGCAATGAATTGAAAAATTAAGTTACACCCAAATATCACTGTGGCTAGTACAATGTGGAGGCGGTTGGGCGGCAAATCCACATGTTGGTGTTCTTGACGAAAGAGTTCAGAAGAAGAGGATCAGAGGCTGTTGACCGTTGTAGTTGTCGGCGACGGAGTCCAGTGGCATGGTGGTGGTGAAGGATGAAGCCGAGTCGAAGCCGGACAATGGGAAAATACCATCAATCAATCAGTTGGACTGCCGACACCACAACAAACAACAAACAAGCAACCCTCTTCCCGGACAACAGATGGCCTCTTTTCGCCCTTGTGTTTCCTTAAAAGGCCGTCACTTTTCGGAAACGGCACGTCCCGCAGTCCTGTGTTTTCAGACTCTGCACTCTGGCACTCTGGCAGTGGCACGAAGTCGGACGGCGCACTAAGTCTCAGTGGAAAGTGAAACTAAGGTTTGCAGGGCCGTTTGTCACGGTGGCAGGGACACTCCAGTAGACAACAGTTCTCAGCATTGGTACTATAACTACTATTACAATACATAGATGGGCATCCGAGCGTGGAAACTTGGTGGAAACGGCGCTGCCAGTGGACATTCGTGCAGAGGGACGCGTAAAACGTGCCACATGGGGTATGGCGTGGGGGAGGAAGCCGGGATAGGCTCCAAAATCCATTGACTGAGTCGAAAACACGTCGGGGTGCGCCGCCGCGTGCGGCGGGAGGGGTGGTGGCACGGCTGTCAGGTAACTTGGATGTTCGAGGCTTCGAAGCTTCGAGGCCGGGAGGAGAGGGAGGGCAGCAGAGTAGCCGTATGGCGCTGAAATACTGTTATGTGGTGAACGGAAGGTGACGGTCGTGGTGGGAAGAGGAAAGAGGCACGATGTCGGAGAATGAAAGCTGCGTGGCAGGCCGAGATGGCTGCCGAACCTCACGTGGAAGTACCTTCTAAATAAGGACATCAGGAAAATCTGAAATTGCTTCCGAGACCATCATAGCCCAACAAAGACACAATAGATCTCATAGCAACCTGCCGTCTATATAGAAAGGTGGGAGGGGCGGTTTTTGTTTCATAGACCACCGTAATATTAGTGTCCTCTATGAAGTGACCATAGCCATAGAGCTCATAGCACCCCTAGATATCATAGTCACCATGGTTGAAGCTGCTTCACACCGCTTCAATAGCAGCTCATAGAAGTTGAAGATAGTAAAAACATGAATGCAGTGGAAAAGCATGGTGTATTATATTCATGGTAACCACTACCAACTACTATATAATGGTGGCATGCACAGATAATATAATGTACTACTGTAAATGAGGTCTAACTTCTCCACCGCACCAGCCCCAATGGGCAACTTGGTGAAGCAATTGACGGCGAAATGAACTGATCGGAAATAAATGAGTACGAGACGACATAAAGGGTGAGTAGACAGACCTGAGTAACAGAGCAACCTGTCTAGTTACGTCCCGTGTCAGTGGTATGTTAAGCGAGGAAGAACGTCACATAGATGACAGCGCTTCAGAAAAGACGTAAGACGGTGGCGAAGAAGGACAGGGCTGGATACGTACCTCTATAGCGAACAGAAACCACGGGAGAGTATCAAGGGGTGATGAATCTACTAGGCTGGATAAATGAATCAAGCTCTGACAGCGCACATCCAGCACGTCTAGATGAAACATGAATGGGCAGGTGCGCAAATGTGTGGGTTGGGGAGTACTGACCTCGACAACAAGCACAGATCCAGTGGCACCATGGAAGGAAGGCCGACAGATTGTGGTATGAGGGAGCAAGGGGCAGCAATTACACGGGAGTTGGCTATGAGAAGAAATGAGGAAACGACTGAAGGGGGTGCAGAGGACGTACCGTACATGGGGCATTTGCAGATGGAGAGCGGCAACACATGGGCGGACAGGGAGAGCAGGAGGAGAGGTACAGGTGGTGGGAGAAGAGGAAGAAAGTATGTGACATGGCCTGATCAACCTCCGCTTTTTATAGTGTCGAAACATGACTGATTGATCGGTGATGCGGGCCCATTAGGCGAATCGGAGTTTCAATGACTTGCAGAAATTTCGCCATTCACCGAATTTTGGCAAGCTGCACGTTCCATATGCAAATGAACAAAGTCATTGTTATTGGCCTGTTGCTTTTTCCAGTGGTCCCTACTAATGCATCCTGGACCGATTTTGAGGACACTTGAAGGAATGTCTGTCCAGCGCTGACAAATCTCGGCCTGGCATTCTGTTGTCATTTGGTCGGAATTGCAATCTTTCAAGATTGCCGAAAAAATGTCAACGCTTTTTAAACAATTGGCGAAGGTGGGTTTTCGGAATATCACTAGGGAGACATACATAGATATTTATGATCCGAGCATTCAATGTATAGACCCGAGTAGTTCATCATAGACCTTCATAATCCACCCCAGTCACTGAATAGACCACCAAAGACCACCAAAGACCACCGGAGACCATTGGAGTCCACAAAAGGCGCCTCTTGCACTTCATAGTATTTCAGATTTTCCTGATGGAGATGCTTAGTCAGGAACCCAAGGGAAAACTCTGGACAACCACCTCATCCTCATTCTTCCTCCTCTCCAGCTACCACTGCTGCCATCCTACCTGTTGAATCTTTGTCAGGGCGCCGTGGCCTATGTACATCAACACCACTTCAAATTCAAAGACCTCTTCAAAATTTGGTCGGTGGCAAGCGTCGAACGAAGTCCATGCATTGATTTCAGGAGTTCTAATCGATTTCTTTCAGCAGACTCAATTGCAATCTGCATTTAAGAGCTTGGGAAGGGGACGTCGACGAAGAGGTACGGTTTTATTTTATCTTGACCTGTGACACGGAACTGATGACATACCTGAGTCGTGCCAGCAGCCAGACTGAAGTCCATGGACAGAACTTGAGTTTCTTCAGAACTCAAGTTCGTGCGCAGAACTGAAGCCAAGATAGAACTCGAGTTCCCCGGAGCTTAAGTTCCGTTCGGACTCAAGTTGTTATACAATAATTGTATGAACTTTCAAATCTCGACTCCTTTGAACATCTCAAGTTCGTGTGAACTGAGAACTTAAGTTCTAATTTATACAGGGAATTATATACCACTATACTGGCAGAACTTAAGTTGGATAGAACTTAAGATTTGAGTCGGTTCCGACCGCCTACAACTTAAATGGAGCTAATAAACTATTTGAATGCAGAGCGCTGAGCCGTCGAAGTGACCGTTCCACCAAGAATGGTTCAAAATTTGGTAAGGAGTCCTCACTTAATTGTGCGTCCCTGACATTCTGTCTGCCTGCAAGAGAACATTGTGTGTCGGATCGTCCTGGTCTGCATGATCGGGCATAATCTATATCTCAGGTGCTCAACAGGGGAATTTTTGTAAGGAAGATGATGCTGGCCTACCGCAGTACAAATAGCTGTGATTTCCTAGCCACAAAACTGAGGATAAGAAAGAAAAGAGATGGAGGAAACGAAGAGCCTCTTCGATCGTTATCCAAGATAATCTCATTGATTTAATTAGTGATGCCTGATTAATGGTGTGATGGTTCGGTCCGCAATTCGGTCCGAACCTGAACCGGACTGAGCTGAATGCGGGTTCAAGATTTGGAAAATCTTTGAACTTGAACGCGAGGTTCGGTTCTCGGTTTACTAGCTGTGAGATTTGCCGAACGCGTTCGAACCGCATCCGAACCATGAACCCAAATTGAAATTGTCGAAATTGCCGAAATCGCCTAACTCACACGGCGAGGACTTCCTTTGAGGTGACTTGATTGCTATCAGGTGACTTCCCATCCGGTTCCTGCCTTATCCCGCCCACCCGACGGCGTGCGACGCTTGAGCTTGTTCTACGCCTACAGAAATCCCGAATCATCGGCCAACAGCTGCGAACTGTGCTAAGAAAATCTTGCTCTCGATGCCAAGGTCACCCATGCGCCCTAGTTTATCATATAAAGTGGTAAGGCCGCCTTGGCTAGTGCCGAGACGCCTACGAAAGATAAATTATCCTCGCGCAAGTTTGCTAGATAATTACGTGCCAACAAACTGTCATCAATTAGCATCGAGACTACTTTGAATTTGCCTCGATAAGAAGGTTTAGGTGTGTTCTGCGATGGATAAGTATCCGGGCTATGCAATGGGAGGTAAATCGAGCGCAAACAATGGAGAAATTTATGTACTACCTGAACACTTGGTCGAAATAGTACAGTAGAAATGACTCACAACCAATCTTTAGGCTCGGCGTTCGAACGCCTGCTCTCCGCCGAGCGTCGAACCGAACCTCCAGTTCAGGTTCAAGTATTCGCTGAATCTGAACGCCGAAAGTGCGCACTGCGAGCGAGGATTCATCTGAGAATATGTAAGTCCGGGCCTAAAGTTTTACCTCTCTCTTCCTTTCCCCTTTGTCGGTTGCATTAAGCACAATCTAAGCCATCTAGCACTACATACAGCCAACACCAGCTGCAAATTTGGCTCTGGAACGAGAAGCAGCAGACACCCCGTGGCCCGACGCAGAAGCGGTGGGATGGTCTCGCAGCGAGTGAAGTCAAGTACCCGGTCGAGGCGTGGCCATTGGAGGCTTGAGATATTGTGACCAAGTGAGACGGTATAGTCAACCACGCCTGAATAGTAATATGAGATACACAATGTCCCTGCACCAAATTGTGAATCATATTTGCTCCAATTGTTGTATCGAACGTCCCACCCCGTCCGAGTATTTCCGATCAAACACAATCCCAGGTGTTCCTTCCAATGCAGTCCACGCGACCACCCACATTTTAGGCGGTCAGATCTCCTTGCTACGGATATGATTGATCATGAGAAGCGATGGAATCTATTAAATCGAATATAAATATGGCTGAGAACATATCTACACAATATTCAAGTAAGTTGCCAGGTGCTGTACCTAGAAAATTTTGTACTATGCCAGGTTGCACTTTATTTGCAGTATGGAATGTTCGTCGCAGTGGACTCGAACGCATACCCCGCAATCCCCTCGTACATGTATGCACCCGCCGCCGCCGAGTCGCGCTCTGCCGCGCTGAGCGTGTAGTGATGGTCTGTCCCGGCGCTGTAATAGAGGCGGTAGATTGGGACAGTCCCGCACATCTGCGTTGGATAGATGTACATCGACATATCCTCAATCACGTATCCGCTGCCAGTGGCATCTGCAGCCTCCGTCGGGTTGGTGGTGTAGAAATGGTCCGTTTCAGCGGCCGAATAAAGCCGGTAGAAGCGCACGGAACCAGGGACCTGCGTGCTGAAGACGAGCATGCTAACGCCCTCCGCATTATACTGTATATTAGCGACGGAATTCTGCGATTCTGCGAGGCTAATCTGAATGAGAGTTAGTTTTTGACTGCGCCAGTTGTGAATGCCTCAACTGTATAGAAATGGTCGATGATTGTGGGGTTATAGTCTCTATACAGAGGTACGGCCTCAGAGGCGCACGGGCACTGAATGCCGGCCGGTCCAGTTGGAATGCTCGCTGATGCAGAACTGGGCGTCGAAACTGTAGAGGATGTTGAAATAGTAGTAGTGTAGATGGTGGTAGTGTCGTTGGAGCAAGGGGTGGAAATGGGCGAGGAATTTGGAGTAGTCGTAGGAGTATAACTGGTGGAGGATGAGGTCAGAGTTGTAGATGTATAGCTGGTAGTGGTGGCATTCGAGCAAGGCGTAGTAGTATTATAATTCTGGGCGAAGACCTGGATCCAGAGTTCATTAACCTAAACTCCGCAACATGTTACGTCGTAGATACGCACCTCCAAAGCTAGAAGAGGAATCACCGAGAGGAATGAGGCGAGAGTTTTCATATTGAAGGAGTTCTATGTGGTGGGAGGTACAGAAACAGGTGGGGAATTGAGGGATCCAGTCAATGCCTTTATATTCTCGAGACAGAGACTACTAATCTGGGATATTTTGACGCCCCCTGCTGACAAGCGCGGCCCTAGCGCTCATGCGCAGTGGAATGCTGTCGACGAACTGGCATTTACTGTATGTTGAGGACAAGTCGAGCATGCTGCCTGTCGAGGATTCTTGTTTTTAAATAGAGCGGTGGTGAGTTTCCAACAATGCAATACAGTGAAATGACGCACCAAAGCCGCACCGAATGCAAGATGTCGTTGCAGTATTGACTTGGACAGACAGAACGATCATGTCGCGCGTGCGCGTCACAATTGCCCAAACTGATTGACGCTGCGAGGTATTTTAACTCGGCGCCGTTTTTCCTGCCACAGAAAAGGCGCTCGATGACCCAGTTTTATGTTTTCTGTGGGGCGTAGAAACGTTCCACTTGCCACAGCTAATCCTACATCAAGAAAATCCTCTTTTCTGAATTTGTGACAATCTGTGAGAACGGTCTAAGCGAGACAAGCGAATCTAAGCGAGACAAATGATTCCAAGTCGGCGCCAAATCTTGAAGGATTTTAAAAGCGAATCTAAGCGAGACAAATGATTTTTTAAATAGAGCGGTGGTGAGTTGAATAGCAATCTGGGATATGTTGACGCCCCCTGCCGACAAGCGCGGCCCTAGCGCTCATGCGCAGCGGAATGCTGTCGCCGAACTGGCATTTACTGTACGTTGAAGACAAGTTCGGAAGCAGTTGCGTCGGCAATCAGAAATTTGTCGTTTCGTATGACTAGTATGCCTATTTATATAAGAATCGAACACCAGAGGTTTCTCGAAAGCTGATTGGTCAATTGGGTCAGACAAGGAGCTCGGTGACGTCGCACACTCCACGGTCAGCCGTGTCGAGATGTTTCACCGCTACCTTGGTTTCTTTTTCTCACCGGCCCCACTCCGCTCCACCTCAGGTTGGGACTACAACTGTAGACGCTGCCGAATATACCTCAAGTTTGACCCAACGTCCTTGGAACACGTCCATGTCCCAATGACATGGGATTAGGCCTCTTCGAGGCGGGTGCTGAACCTTCAGGTGAATGTGTCAGCAAACTGTGACTGCACTCTGATACTTGACTGCCAAGATACTCGCTATGGCCAAAAGTAACCGGAAATTTGATTTTGAGGGCTTCTGTTTCAATTTTTTTGCATTCTTGTGGCCAAATTCTCAATCTAGGGTTAATTTGGCATGGATTAGTACACTTGGACCTGAGGTGCAATCTTTCCGACCTAATATATTATCAAATCTCGAAACTGTATGACCAAAAGTAACTGGAATACTGTAGGTGGTTTTCGGCAGAATATGGCAATCCTTGGCAGATTCTTTCTCTGCAGTTTGAAGAGGAAAACACCTCAATATGTGCAACCAAAAAATAGCAGCTACTGCACTGTTGTTGTTGTGAAAATGGGGATCCAAATCAATTTCTGATCAAGGTGGCGATTGTTTCCCTCGTTTTATTTATTCATGGAGCCATTTAGAAAGCACATAAACCCCCCAAATTTTGGGTGCATATTTTTATAGGTCCACAGTTAATTATCAGCTCTTGATGTACGCAGAAATACCATCAAGACAATCAGAAGGAGGGAAACATCATCAACTTTCGATCAATGTAGACATTTCCTAATATATTAGATGTGAGAGGCCCCACCCTGGGCCCAAATGTGTCAATCTACGCCAAATCAATCATATATTGATAAATTGGCCACAGAAATGTGAAAAGCTTGAGACAGAAACTCTCAAAACCGAATTTCCGGTTACTTTTGGCCATAGCGAGTACATTCTCCTCTAATCACCACTCCCTTGAGACTGTTCTATTATTACAATGCACAGGATTAATCTTTGGGCTTAGCACATAGAAATCCGAATAGCAAACATGGTGGTGGGGTAGGATGAGTGTATGATCTAGCTAAATACCCAGCCTCGTCTAAGAGCAGGCCCAGGAGAATGACTTGTCTTGGTAGTGGGCAGAATGGATAGGGGAATATGTGGACAACCTGTACCAATTGTTCGAAAATCAAGTGAGCCGCCACAACTCAGATGCACGAGAAGCTCTGGTGCAAAGTTCCAACAAAGTTGAATAAAATGGTGCCAGTTCAAGTGAAGCCAGAGAGGCAGTCACATAAACATGGTTCATAGAGAAGCCCGGAGAGTCGGAAGGCGTGTCCACAGAGCCCAGAAATATAAATTGCTGACCCGTCCAGGGAAACACAAAACACCGTAAGAGCTTGCAGTGCAGCCATGAACCAATATGTTCAGGTGATTTATTTTTGAACTGTCTGTCTAGGAGAGACTAGTAGATATGGGCACATCGCAGAAGCTAGGGACGACATGGATGAGAAAAGTAAAGATTTTTGTGTTGCAGACAGTCGGATACAAGAGGCAGGCGGATTCAAATTCCTGACATCAACCTCTCCTAATTTGCCCACCACCACCACCCGGAAATCAACCGGTGTTCTGGTGTTACCATTCCGAGTAATCCGGTAATTCATTTCGAGTGACCGTACAACCGAATGCTCGGTTCTAAGCCTAGTCAGAAGTAACCACTGTAACTAGGTCCTCCCTGGATATTTAAATTCAGGGCATATTTCTGATCTCAGTTGTTGAATCAGCCTACCTACTGTGTAAGTAAATACCACATCGGTGGTACATAGCGTATATAGAAATCCCGATTGCACAAGGGCGCAGGGGCGGGAGAATGAAATAACTGAGGAACTGAATGTAAACTTATTTTGGGTGACTGAAAACACACATTTGAGCTTGACATGGCAAAGAAAACGAGAGGTAGGATACGCTGTTCAGCACTTTTAAATCCCGGTGAGTTGCCGATCAAAGATATTGTTAATTCCATAGGACGAAAAGTTGAAGGAAATATAATATTCAGAGGTCCCAGCGACCCACATTGTATGACAAAATGGGTGTCTAGGAAAATTATCAGAGCCATAAAGCTCACAGTTGGGTCAGGATTAATAAGTTGTTGATATCGGCATCCAACAGCTGCCGATCACTTGGCAATCCCCTTTTGGGAGTCTATTTAGAGAGGTCTGTGTGTGATCGGGAATTCCCGCCTACATTAGGGGAGCTCAAAGTAAAAGCGCGCCGGACGCTTTTGCGCTTTTCACGAGGACCTCTGAAATTCCCTTTGGAGGATAGGTCCCGAATCCGACCAATCGGCCGATTCTTGTCTGCCAGGATTTTGGCGCGGATTGGCCAGATTTTGTTCGCCCCGGACCTAGCCATTGATCCCATCAGCGGCCCAAACGGGTAATTTCTGGCTCCGGCGACGTCCAAATCTGATTTTTCCTCTCGCCGGCCCTTAGTTCGAGCGATTTCGTGTAGATTCAGGCCATCAGGCTTTGTTTCAGGGAAAATCAGCAGATCTGAGCATTTCGTGGCCCCCAAAAAAATTCCTAGACCTCGGCTCACCCGCAATTTTTGTCCGCCCAGGACCTAGGCTGTGGGCTCTCGGGAGCACATTTTGTCCGCCCCGAACCTAGGTTTTGGGCCCCAAATCCCAGTTTTTTGTCCGCCGCCGGACCTATCCTCCAAAGGGAATTTTAGAGGTCCTTTTTCACGCCGGACGCTTTTCGTCACGTGACCCGGAAGTCGCCGGCGATGCTGCATTTTCCTTTCGCCCATACTACATCCTCATAGATTACCACTGTCCTTACTGCACTTAGTTTTGGCCCACTTCTCTCTCTCTCTCTAATTCATAACTGATGACCAAGAAAAACACGGCCCCAGCATCACCCCTCCATCGGTCGCCGCGGAAGCACAAAAACAAGTGACAGACTGTCAAGGCCGTCAAAGATGTAGAGCCTGCGCTGCCACCTGCGGCAGACGGCAGTAAACTCATCTGGTCCCTGATTCGGGAGTTGGAAGATAAGCAGAACCGATTGGTTCTTTTCGGGAAGCAGTCTAAAGATGAGGTGCGTCGCAGTACTGTCATGGATTACTGCCTGGAAGACACATATCTACAGAATACCTCCGAAGAAAACAAGATCTCGGTGTACCAGAGAATCAGTAGCATCGTTTTGCCCTAGCAACATGATCGAGGAGAAATAAGCAGAGCCGCGGAAACGGGCACACTCCCCTGAAGCCGGTGGCTCAAGAATACAAAGCCGACTCTCACACGATGATACATCCTCCCCAGCCTTCAGAACTTCCAGTTCCTTCTGAGGACAGGCTCTTCAATTGATATTCACTTCGAAATTCACTTTTATTACTCACATTTTAATCTAACTGTCTGTCTACCTATCTTCTCTGTTGCTGTCGGTATTCTAGTAGTTTGTCTCGCAATCTACGTCGCTTTGCTTCACCATCCTCTTCATCATAATCGAGCGGGTCATCCTATGGACGAAAGAAAAATGCAGCGCCGGCGACTTCCGGGTCACGTGACGAAAAGCGTCCGGCGTGAAAAGCGCAAAAGCGTCCGGCGCGCTTTTACTTTGAGCTCCCCTATCGGTCGGATATCTCCGCGTCTGAAACTCTCACGTGCCCGGATACTGGTCCGAACATAAAGCCGAAATGACTAAGCACCAAAATTGAACTCAGAGAATCTTTTCACTATCTGTCAATAAAACGGGCTGATATGCAGGCTTCAATCAGTGGCATGTCAAGGAATTTATTCGCGCTTTGATTGTATTTTTCTTTTTCCCGCAGCACTTGCATTCCGAGTTCTACTGTGATGACTAATTCTGCATGACAAACAGATCAAAAATGATGCACGAAATCGATATTCCCCTGGGTAGCCAAACCTAAAGGTTCAGCAATAAGACAAGTCAATTTTGCCCATAGTCGGATTGAGCGCAGGGATCTCAAAGATCCAAAACGTCGAACGCGCCACGCTTTTCCACCAATATGTTGTATTTCTAAATTTAGAGCTTATTCCCCAACCCCATAACGTGCGGGTAGGAGCCTGGACTTTGTGAATAATTGAATCTCGTCTTCAGGTGCTCGGCTGTCTCAGTGTCTGCGGCACGCTGGTACGACCTACCTATGTACACTGCATATGGTCTATGTGGGACATCTCCAAATGACGACACGGGCTGACTAGACAGGATGCCTCTTCTGCAATTTGTGTTCAAGACTGAGTCTTCCACTTCCACAATAAGGGGAAGGTTTAGTCTGTGTGTTGAGCATGTTGTTCAACTTCACATTTGGTTCAGGCAGTTCCAGTTGGTCCAAAGCTGCTTAAAATCCTTCAAGATTTGGCGCCGACTTGGAATCATTTGTCTCGCTTAGATTCGCTTGTCTCGCTTAGACCGTTCTCACAGATTGTCACAAATTCAGAAAAGAGGATTTTCTTGATGTAGGATTAGCTGTGGCAAGTGGAACGTTTCTACGCCCCACAGAAAACATAAAACTGGGTCATCGAGCGCCTTTTCTGTGGCAGGAAAAACGGCGCCGAGTTAAAATACCTCGCAGCGTCAATCAGTTTGGGCAATTGTGACGCGCACGCGCGACATGATCGTTCTGTCTGTCCAAGTCAATACTGCAACGACATCTTGCATTCGGTGCGGCTTTGGTGCGTCATTTCACTGTATTGCATTGTTGGAAACTCACCACCGCTCTATTTAAAAACAAGAATCCTCGACAGGCAGCATGCTCGACTTGTCCTCAACATACAGTAAATGCCAGTTCGTCGACAGCATTCCACTGCGCATGAGCGCTAGGGCCGCGCTTGTCAGCAGGGGGCGTCAAAATATCCCAGATTAGTAGTCTCTGTCTCGAGAATATAAAGGCATTGACTGGATCCCTCAATTCCCCACCTGTTTCTGTACCTCCCACCACATAGAACTCCTTCAATATGAAAACTCTCGCCTCATTCCTCTCGGTGATTCCTCTTCTAGCTTTGGAGGTGCGTATCTACGACGTAACATGTTGCGGAGTTTAGGTTAATGAACTCTGGATCCAGGTCTTCGCCCAGAATTATAATACTACTACGCCTTGCTCGAATGCCACCACTACCAGCTATACATCTACAACTCTGACCTCATCCTCCACCAGTTATACTCCTACGACTACTCCAAATTCCTCGCCCATTTCCACCCCTTGCTCCAACGACACTACCACCATCTACACTACTACTATTTCAACATCCTCTACAGTTTCGACGCCCAGTTCTGCATCAGCGAGCATTCCAACTGGACCGGCCGGCATTCAGTGCCCGTGCGCCTCTGAGGCCGTACCTCTGTATAGAGACTATAACCCCACAATCATCGACCATTTCTATACAGTTGAGGCATTCACAACTGGCGCAGTCAAAAACTAACTCTCATTCAGATTAGCCTCGCAGAATCGCAGAATTCCGTCGCTAATATACAGTATAATGCGGAGGGCGTTAGCATGCTCGTCTTCAGCACGCAGGTCCCTGGTTCCGTGCGCTTCTACCGGCTTTATTCGGCCGCTGAAACGGACCATTTCTACACCACCAACCCGACGGAGGCTGCAGATGCCACTGGCAGCGGATACGTGATTGAGGATATGTCGATGTACATCTATCCAACGCAGATGTGCGGGACTGTCCCAATCTACCGCCTCTATTACAGCGCCGGGACAGACCATCACTACACGCTCAGCGCGGCAGAGCGCGACTCGGCGGCGGCGGGTGCATACATGTACGAGGGGATTGCGGGGTATGCGTTCGAGTCCACTGCGACGAACATTCCATACTGCAAATAAAGTGCAACCTGGCATAGTACAAAATTTTCTAGGTACAGCACCTGGCAACTTACTTGAATATTGTGTAGATATGTTCTCAGCCATATTTATATTCGATTTAATAGATTCCATCGCTTCTCATGATCAATCATATCCGTAGCAAGGAGATCTGACCGCCTAAAATGTGGGTGGTCGCGTGGACTGCATTGGAAGGAACACCTGGGATTGTGTTTGATCGGAAATACTCGGACGGGGTGGGACGTTCGATACAACAATTGGAGCAAATATGATTCACAATTTGGTGCAGGGACATTGTGTATCTCATATTACTATTCAGGCGTGGTTGACTATACCGTCTCACTTGGTCACAATATCTCAAGCCTCCAATGGCCACGCCTCGACCGGGTACTTGACTTCACTCGCTGCGAGACCATCCCACCGCTTCTGCGTCGGGCCACGGGGTGTCTGCTGCTTCTCGTTCCAGAGCCAAATTTGCAGCTGGTGTTGGCTGTATGTAGTGCTAGATGGCTTAGATTGTGCTTAATGCAACCGACAAAGGGGAAAGGAAGAGAGAGGTAAAACTTTAGGCCCGGACTTACATATTCTCAGATGAATCCTCGCTCGCAGTGCGCACTTTCGGCGTTCAGATTCAGCGAATACTTGAACCTGAACTGGAGGTTCGGTTCGACGCTCGGCGGAGAGCAGGCGTTCGAACGCCGAGCCTAAAGATTGGTTGTGAGTCATTTCTACTGTACTATTTCGACCAAGTGTTCAGGTAGTACATAAATTTCTCCATTGTTTGCGCTCGATTTACCTCCCATTGCATAGCCCGGATACTTATCCATCGCAGAACACACCTAAACCTTCTTATCGAGGCAAATTCAAAGTAGTCTCGATGCTAATTGATGACAGTTTGTTGGCACGTAATTATCTAGCAAACTTGCGCGAGGATAATTTATCTTTCGTAGGCGTCTCGGCACTAGCCAAGGCGGCCTTACCACTTTATATGATAAACTAGGGCGCATGGGTGACCTTGGCATCGAGAGCAAGATTTTCTTAGCACAGTTCGCAGCTGTTGGCCGATGATTCGGGATTTCTGTAGGCGTAGAACAAGCTCAAGCGTCGCACGCCGTCGGGTGGGCGGGATAAGGCAGGAACCGGATGGGAAGTCACCTGATAGCAATCAAGTCACCTCAAAGGAAGTCCTCGCCGTGTGAGTTAGGCGATTTCGGCAATTTCGACAATTTCAATTTGGGTTCATGGTTCGGATGCGGTTCGAACGCGTTCGGCAAATCTCACAGCTAGTAAACCGAGAACCGAACCTCGCGTTCAAGTTCAAAGATTTTCCAAATCTTGAACCCGCATTCAGCTCAGTCCGGTTCAGGTTCGGACCGAATTGCGGACCGAACCATCACACCATTAATCAGGCATCACTAATTAAATCAATATTGGTCTACATACATCAGGGCGTGCTCAGACTTATGGTTGTTAATCTGTCTTATGCGGAACAAATTGTTGGATTGCAATCCGATGATCAAGCACTGCTCTGACATATGATTATTATCCTCCCTACTCTGGAGAATTTCAATCTAATACTCAGGGTGCTTTCAATTTCCCGACGGCCCGGCGCGTCGCGTTGAAACCGCGTCGCGGTTCGCCGAATTGATCGCCGCATCAGATCCATCAAAAACCAAATAGTAGACCTCAGTACCTGCTGATTTTGCCCTGAATTTTAGTGGGCGCCCCCTGACCGGAATTGGCATCGAATTAGAAGGGTGAGATCCCTTGTGATTGAATCATTAAGTGGTGTGTTGGAACAAGGAGCGGCTGACTTACCTCCATTCTGGTGACTCTTGCTGCGTCTTGCAAAATGCAAATCAAGCCGGATACGTCGAACTCCGTGTTCAAGCTGTTCGAATCAGACACCTTAACATTTGATCCACAAAGCCTCGTCGTAATGCAGGAGGCAGATCATCGAGACAATTTACAGTAATTGCAACATCATTCAGACGGAATGACCGGCCCAGTCCTCCGGGTGTTCCTGCCGGCACTTTTTCGATGTGGAACCGTAACTGGTGGAGCTCTCAACTGGGAACTGTGTGCTGTAGGTCCATAGTTGTTGCATAGTTGGCTTGTCCATGGCTCGGGCACTAGGTACAACCTCTCCGGCGCGAACCTGGAATAGAATAAGCATGGGCCACATATGCGTGGACATTGACCTTGTTTTGCGGGAGACTTATCATGTATTGAGAAACGACTGTAGAGATCGAAGGATTGCTATAAAATTCGCGGGGGACGAGTGGGTTGGCTTGCCATTCCTGTGTTCCGAGCTCGTGCGAAAACTTGTGGCTCATTGATCATGATCCGAGATTGGCCACCACCACCTGAGGCCCAGTGAGACCACTTGGACACCACCGTCCCATTGACACCGACTTCCCCGTGTTCTACCTCGCACCACTTTTTTCAGCGCCAGTGCCTCGGAAATCATGCAAATGTGCACGCCGCCTCGCCGGCATCAACCTATGCGCCGCTTTGCCGCTGCCCCGCCCTCCTTCGCAGAGCACATCCTACTCCCCATACACCTCATAACGAGCCCCCTCATACCCCCGCCTGCCCTCAGCGCGACCTGGAGCGCCCTCCCCACACATCTCATGGGAAATGGTTGCACTGCGGAGTGTGAGGCGAGTTAGGACGCATTTTGAGCGCGCAACGAACGGCACGATGATTTTGGCGCCAACTGCGATGGGAATTGGCGTCCCGAGATACTGTAGACTGGGGATGGTGAATGGGTGATATGAGTGGGGAGATCTACGAAGCCACGTAGAATCAAGCTGCTGAGACAAGCGGTCACAAGCGGTGAAGAGACCAACGGGAAATATGTTTGAAGTATGAAGTGACGGAGGTGCAGAAAAAGATCGAAACCGACCAAAGCCTTAGCCGAGTCGGTAGTCGAGAATTCCAGGGTTGTCAGTCGCGTCAATGCCGGCTTTTCTGTGAACCTGTGTTTTATAACACAGGCGTGCCAAAGGCGCAGGACAGTCAAATCAGGGGCCAGGGTATACGGAATGCTGAAATCTGCCGGTTGATTTGCATCGTCATTTGCAACCAGACTGTGAAGAGACGGGAAGGGGGGGAAGAAATCTCGAGAGCTCGATTCTCGAAACCTACAGCTGAGCGGACTTAAATCTGCTTGAGTTTTCCAAGATTCGGCATGATGCGCAACAGACAAGGGGAAGAAAGGTGATCAATTCGGCGAGTCGATAGAGCACGATGTTAAATAGTATTTCGGTAACACTAGTTGAACATTTCAAGTTTTTCAGTAAAAAATATTGATAAAAACTTTCTTCATTTTTCACACTTTTTTTCACTGAAAAAGAATGTGAAAAATACATACTGTACATTCCTGGAGTGAAGCAACGGCTGGAGGACCGTGTCATTTCCGTTGCCTTTTTTTCAGGCAACGGATGGGACCGTAAGCGTGACCGTTGCAAATTTTTGCAACCATCAGGTACTTCTTCAACTACAGTTACCCCAAATAAGTGACCGGTCATCCATCTGGCCCCACCTGACGTATCGCAAGCATGTTCTGGAACCTGCACTTCTACCATTCTTCTCGGAGATGCAGGAGAGGGTGCCTAATCTTGTTTCAGCAAGACAGTGCATCTGCTCATCGCGCCGAGGCCATATTTCCGAATGGTTGATGGCTCACAACATTCCAACTTTCCCCCATCCCCCATCCTCTCCAGATGTCAGCCCCATTGAGCCGGTCTGGTTAGTGCTCAAGAAGCACATCCGTGCCCGTCCCATCCAGCCTACAAATTATGTAGAGCTGCAGCAGGCAATATTCAAGGTGTGGGATGCAATTCCATCAGCAGACACTAACATTGTGATTGATAGAATGCCGAGAATTTTTGACGCTGTTATCACGTCCAACGGTAGACACACAAAATACTAGCAATGTAATAGACCTCTATCTACCTCTCTGTGCAATTTTCATGTGTTTCTTGATCTTCCTTACACAGTAAAGCCGCCGGAATTACATGACCGGTCACTTATTTGGAGTAACTGTATTATTACCCCGCTCTATTGAGTTTGAATGAGTATTTGCAGCTAATTGGGCCTTAATCTCGTACCATAATCAAATTT
Source organism: Mycena vulgaris (assembly GCA_029204335.1). Lineage (NCBI taxonomy): Eukaryota > Fungi > Basidiomycota > Agaricomycetes > Agaricales > Mycenaceae > Mycena > Mycena vulgaris. The sequence continues at coordinate 79,735 of JARGYA010000391.1, read as the reverse complement.
GCTAGCTGAGATATTTTGGGAGATTTTTCTCATGCATGTCACGGTAATTCTGAGGCAACGTCCCTCATCCTGACCGTGACCGGCTCAAAATTTTGCAACGCAACGGCCCTCACCGTGACCGTGACCGTTACTTCAATACAGGGATGTACAGTAACTGTTTCAGTACTTTTTGGTTTTATTTCGAATTTTTCACCTTGACATTAAAAAGTACTGAAAAAGTTTTGAATTTTTCATTGACTTTTTCAGTGAACAAAGCATGAAAAATGAAGGAAGTTTTTCACCAATATTTTCACTGAAAAACTTGAAATGCTCAATCAGTGTACTGAAAAAGTTATCCGCTCTTTCCACATCCCACTCATATGTCTTTCACAACAAGGCCGCCCTCAAGTACTACTTGGAGCTAAGATGCAACACTTAAATCAACCGTGGGTGCTCAAATGATTCCCAGTTAACGGAGGAATCAAGATTAATCGTAATACGGGTATTGTTCCTTCTGCGTTTCAATATCTGGCTCAATTCCTCGCTGTGCGGAAGGTTTTTCCGGGCGACAAACAGGAACTTTGACCATGGGAGAAGTACATAACGGTGATCGTAATGCGGTGGGTGCGAGGAGTTGGCGCCGCGGCACTGCTGCAGTGATTCAGATGATACGGTGGCTTAAGGGATAAATGCCGCGCTGCCAGCACTCTTTCTCTGGAGCCAGGTGTTGTGGCGAAGATTTTGAATCCGGCGGCCTCGCTCCCGAAGTCAAACAATCCACAGATTTGATCGGACGAGCAATAAAACCTATCGCTTTTCAACACACATGATGTACAAGAAGAGCAACACTGAAAGTAATAAGGAACGTGGAGAGCCTACTCTGCGAACGCACTGCGACATGTAGTCTGTTGTAGACAGACGCTACAACAAGTTCGTACCTCACATGTTGTATGCAACATGTCCATCGTAAGACGGCGGGGGAGTGGTAGGAATGGGTGTCGTCTCGGCGGGCGACCCACAATCATTCGCCGCATCTGAGGTGACCTCGGGAGCAGCAGGAACATCCGTGAGATCCTGTTTTTCAGTGATAACGGGTGCTGCTGCTATCTCTGGTGGAAGTTGGTTACCGGCCGCGGATTTCGTCCTCGACAGGCCAATGTCGATGACGGGCGTCGGTAACCACGAGGTAAGGCTGACATGCGCACGATTATAAGCCTCAGCAGAGAAAATTGTGTTCATCCGCTGGCGGAAACAATGGAGCCAGTGCGCGGTCGAAGCGCGTTGACGGCGCAGGAATAAGACGAGCCCCCCGAGAGAGATAAGGAGGCATACGGGGACGACTGCGGCAATCACCACTTGCTTGTTTGTTCCTCCGCCACTGTTACTGGCCGCGTGCTGAGCGGTGGGAGTGGGTATGGATGTGCCACTATACTCGGGGGACCCAGGGATCTGGGTTAAGCCCTGCGAGCTCAGTTCTGAATGCGGCAGGAGGACAGCGGATTGATCTTGTTTGAACGGCGACGTTTTGGCAGTAGTGGAGGCACTAGGTGGCAAGTCAATTCCGCAGAGAAAGCATATCGGAGTTGACTTACGAGTGGTCTGCTGAGGGCATCGTCGATCCGATGGTGGACTGCTGGGCCTTCGGATTAACAAGGGCGGCTCCGAAGGTGGTGCTACTGAAAAAAGCAGGCGGTTGGTTGGCCATCTGGTTCGACGACGTGGGCGTTAAGCTGACCAGATATGTCTCAGTCAAGTAAAGTAGATATGGAGACCTGGGAAATTAATCACAGAGTGGGAGTTGTAGTAGAAGTGGGAGTCATAGTAGAAGTGGTAGTTGGAGTAGTGGGGGGGACGGTCGGTGTGCTTTCCGGCGTGCTTTCGGGTGTAGTACTAGTTTCCTCTATCGGTGGAACCGGTGCGGATGTATCCCTAAATTCTGTGGTGAGCCGTCTAACATTTGATTTGGGATGAGACATACTGAGTGGAGCCACTCTCTGAGATCGCGAGCTGCTTTCCTTGAGCAAGCTGGTTCGGTGGTGAACTGGGGTTATAGCTATACTCCGCTGGTTAGCAATAAATAAAAGGCAAAACACTAGCCCTTACGACAGTTGGTCAACTCCAGAGAGAATGATCTGCCTGGGGTTCCGGTTAATTTTCGTACAACAGGTATTGTGCATGTAACTTGCCCCGCGGTCTGGAAGACAACAGATGCAGTTCCAGTAGTTGCCCCGGCCTCGTTGGAGACCCCGTTGATACCAAGAATGGGTGCGTCCCCAGCTAGACTCCGCTGCATGAGTCCGAACGAGACTGGGTCGCCAGCTTCGCGAGTCCAAGTAAATTGAATGGATTCTCCGCTGAGCGCAGTGTCGGGTCCAGTGAGGAAGAATGAGCTTGAAGGAGAGATCATGAGGGACAATATGCTATCCGAAAGACAAAATTGAGTTATACTTTCAGATCCGCATAAATTTACGCACAGGCAGAAGGATCGCATGACTCAACGCCGCGGACTGTTATCCTGAAGGAAATGTGGGGTAAAGATCGTGGATGGGACGGAGACGGGTCGACGAACTGGAGCTGGATGGAGTCATATAGTTCGTGGAGGGATCACCATCTGCAGCGATGCTGAGATAGCGTCGCGGTATAGAGGGACCGTGATTCTCGCACATGCGTGGTCCCGCAGGAAGACCTTGGTTGTAGGGATTTCCGGGTGTAGACCGCGTCGTGAGAGCCTGTGAGAGAATCTGTAAGGAGACCAGAATTAGATCCCGCCATATAGCACATAGTAAAGTCAGCTGGTCGCACCACGAATCACGGCAGGCCGGATCGCTTCATAGAGTTATAGGAGTTCCAACTCGCTGTAGGGGAGAGGGAGCAGTTATACCGCCGAGCGTCGTACCACCTGGGACTTGGCGGAATGGGCCTCGGTGGCGTAGCGGGTGCGCGATCAACCCTGATCAACCTCGAGGTCTTCAAAGAAAACTGTCAAACACGCTGATGAACAGTATCATGAGAGAGAAACAGACAGATCTGAGAAGAACGCACGGATATCTGTTGTGTAGCTGCAAGGGAGCAATACTGGCAACGATGAAGTTGGAGCTCCGACGGCGCAGAAGCCCATTGATCTCTTCAAGATGCTGGGCATCATAAGTACCCGAGGTATCAGGCCCTGGAATCATATCAGCCAGAAGAGCGTGAAGAGTGGCAATTAAAATCACTCCCAAGAATGGACTAGTGGATGGTTGCGAGATCCCGCCACATAGCACATAGTAAAGTCAGCTGATCGCACCACGGATCACGGCAGGCTGAATCGCTTCATAGAATTATAGGAATTCCAACTCGATGTAGGTGAGGGGGAGCAATTATACCGCCGAGCGTCGTACCACCTGGTACTTGGCGGAATGCGCCTCGGTGGCGTAGCGGGTGCGCGATCAACCCTGATCAACCTGGATGTCTTCAAAGAAAAACTATCAAACACGCTGATGAACAGTATCATGAGAGAGAAACGGACAGATCTGAGAGGAACGCACGGATATCTGTTGTGTAGCTGCAAGGGAGCAATACTGGCAACGATGAAGTTGGGGCTCCGACGGCGTAGTTGAAGCCCGGTGACTGCCATTGATTTCTTCGCAAGATGTTGGGCATCATAAGTACCCGAGGTATCAGGCCCTGGAATTATATCAGCCAGAAGAACGTGAAAAGTGGCAGTTAAAATTACTCCCCAGAATGGACTGGTGGATGGTTGCAAAGACGGCGCATAGAATGAATCAACTCCGTGTTTGCCGTGGGAGGGATTATTCATTTTAGCGCTATTTCGGTGCACTTGTACGCGGAGCGGTAGGGCATCGGCACCCACCTTTGGAGGCGTCCTACGTCGGGCGTGGACACGCACCCAGAGGGCACGGCCCTTCTTGTATTCATCCACAATCAACAGTCTTCCTCGTTCGCGCGCTGGTGCCTTACACGCATCGCAGGAGCCCGCTCCTTCATGGGCACGTCGACCCTCTTCCATTTTCAGTGCGTGACGCAACTCTCGAGTGCGCCCCGTTTACGCGCACAGTTCTCCGCGTACTCGGATATCGACGGGGTACGAGGGATCTTGATGAGGTGAGTTTTTTGGCTCGTCTTTTGCTTTCATCTCGGCAGTGGACTTGGACCTGTCGGACGGAGCTTTTTCCATTCGCGCTGGCCTTGATTCCCTCCCTTCTTTCATGCACACTCTCGCCATCCACTCTTCCTCGCTCTTTCCTCCTTGTTCCCTCGCGGGCCATTTTGTTGGACAAGCATCGCGACCTACCGGCCACACACAGGTCACAAACGACATCAGATCTCTGAACGTCCAACACGCGACTGCCCAAATCTAGACTCGTTCTGCTCAAAGTAGCCGAAAAATGGCTAAATATTCACTCCTATTATGCTCCAGACCGTGCAACGGAAGTCCCACCACTATCTACTCGATATTCGGGAGCTCTTGTGTTGCTGTTGAGTCCTCACCGGATGCTCACAGGACTCTAATGAGGGGGCGACAGTTTCATGCCCCCGGTCAGCTTGTGAATGGCGCCACAACCGACTCGGAGTCGGCCAGAGTATACAACACATATCTGACTTGGGCTTTAGGCCACTGCGTGCGCATGGCAGAACGAGTCCATGGTCCCGCTGCGCGGGCTTTTTTTTTAAAAAAAAAATCGAATAATTTGAAAGTCACAAACTCTGTATGTAATAAGCAACTACCAGCCGGAATATTTGTGCATCCTCAGCATTCGTGGTTTGAAGTAAGGATTGAGAGCTAAATGACCAACATGCCGAGGCGATTTTTAAGTCTTTAGGGTTCTAAATTTTTATGATTGTCGTCAATCAGTAGGTGATGGGGAACATCTACTGAACTATTCGAACGGAACGTTGCAGGAACAGGGTCCGCCGGCAGCAGAATAAGCAGTATCGCGGATGACCTATAGAATATCTCAGCGACACACGGAACACTAAAGAACATGGCAAAGGAGGGAGAGTTCTGGGGGCGGCATCGCGGGAGAAAAGATGAGCCTAAGATTGGTATTAATGACGGAAAAAAAAGAGAATGACTAGGGAGAGTGGTATACAAAGGGATATTTCAAGGGACGAGGAACACCTTCATGAGCTGGAAAACACCATTTTAGCGAAGAGAGAGGCTAAAAACCGACAGACACAACAAGGTATGAGCTAGATGTGGTGAGCATCTAAGCGTCAAAGGAGCTATCGAGCCGGAGGTCAAGAAGTCCAGCAATGATAGAATCACGGAGGTAGGCAGCTCAATCGGGAGGTCGAAATCACCCAGTCGCCAACGAAAGAGAGAGGCCATAGGGGCGACGAGGAGCGCTTCGTTTTATTGCGTGAACCCATCAGGCTTTGTAGAAGAGTCCACGCCATTTTCGTCACTTCGTAACTTCGCTTAGTTTCGGGAAACTTAGTAGCTTTGATGGAAATCCGGGAAAGTTCGTGATTTTGACGAGCTTCTGAGAAAGTTCGTGAGTTACTTGTCAAGCGGCGCTCCTCGGCACATCACGGAGTGATGCGTGCCATCAACTTGCCGAGAGTGGCCGGTTAGGTTCGGGTTAGCGGGTTAGTGGTTAGAGGTTAGCGGTTTGGGTCGGGTTAGGCTTAGCGGTTAGTGGTTAGTGGTTAGGGTTAATGGTTCGGGTTAGAGGTTAGCGGTTAGGGTTAGCAAGGTATCTATATGAAAAGAATACGGAGAGGCTTGAGTAGAAGAAAAATGATGGCCGGGTTGATGCGTTTGATTTGTGTCTCACTAACTTCCCTGGAAACTCGCCAATGTGACGAATTTTCCCAACTTTCCATCAAAGTCACGAACCTTCGCACCTTTAAGCGAAGTTACGAAGTGACGAAGGTCACTACGACTCTTTGTAGAAGGACCGAGATGCCAGTGGACCATAACATCAGCCTTTTCACAAATTCCTTGCGCCTTGTTTGGCCTTGTGAGGTCGTGGACAAGCCGACAAGGTCGCAAAAAGACCACAAGCTGCAAGCTCTGAGTACAAAGAAAAAGACCCTAAATTAAAACACAGAATACGCTAAACTACGTTAAAAATTCATGCATATGGTGATCTGCGTACGGATTGATAAAATAAGTATTAAAAGCATCAAGTGAGTCCGAAAGACGGGGGGAAGGGGGATTGCTCAACGTAGAGCAACATGGTGAGAGAGAAGGAAAGAGAAAGGAGCCTTCTGAGAGAGAGAGGGAGACCCCTGCGAGACTCCAAGCGAGAGGAAACGGTCAGAGTCTGAAATTCAGAGGCGGGGATGACAAAGTGGCGAACTGGGGCAACGCGGAGAAAACCAGTGACACAGGCAAAGGGGCAGAAATGACGTCAGAACGAGACTGAAACGGATGATACTATTCAGGAACCCGGCGTTCAAGGGAAACTCCCCTAGCCGAGGAAATCAAAGCGTCTAATTGGAAGCTATTGGAAACCCATCCGGCATCACCGCCATTAGCCGATGATTGCTGCGGATTTTGAAGTCTGGATCAGCACGGGGGCGGTGTTTTGGCAATCGGGCGCACCCAAACTGAATCGCAAGGTAGCCAGAGCGCTTCCGCTCCCGGGCCTGCTAGCAAGAAATCTCGGGTGGGTAGGATTTACAATGAGCCGGCAGGCGGGCACCATTGTGCCCCTCCTGAATGTCTTCTTGGGACATAGGGTCTTCCGTTTTTACGCCGCCTTGTAGTCACCTCGGAACTTGAATGGTTTTGCTCTCGGTAGCATGGCTATGTGTACATGTATCGTCTTGAAAATTTAATTTTGTGCATTACACTATTTTTGAAGCCCGCGCCTTTGCGTCCTCGAACGCTCGGTGGGGTAGACGCCCGGTTACGTCTTATGTGTCTTATTTGCACTTTTCCTGCTCCCGAGGACGATGGATTGAACTAACCCGAAGGTGAATGCTCTACGATATCCTAGGGGAACCGTACTAATCTATTCACAAATGGACTGATATGATGCGCAGCTGTAAATTTCGAGTGAGTGCAGAAATATTGGCCAAGTGTAAACCCGCACACGGCCTTACTTACAAATGAGGACACATGTGACCTTACCTTTTCCTCTCTCTTACATCCATCTCCTCCCTTGTCTCTCGCTAGCTATTGAATGCCACGCAACATTCCAACTTCCCTTTGTGTGACTTGCTCTTAGTGTTTCTCCCTTGGCTCCTTTCCGGAACTCCAAGGTGAGTTTCCACCAAGACCAATACCAGTTGGAAAAATGTTGTATAGCACCTGATTAGCTTCTTACCTTTAGCTTGTAGTCCCAATACAATGCAAGTACTGGTTGCAGATTTCTTCAAGACGATCCCCACACTTCGACGCACAGAGGAGCTCGAAAGAAAATCACATGATCGCGCGCGACGGAACACAATGTACATTTTCAGACCGCCGCCGGTCAGAGGAACCCCTGGAATTCGGGTTTCGAAATAACACAGTTATTTTAACTGGGTTTCCCTTGAAAGCCGGGTTCATCAATAGAATAATGTGTCTGAAACGTGTCTCGGTCACTTTTTGAAAGCCCTACTAAAACCTACTACTAAAGATAGCGGACATATGTCTTTTCATACGAGTCACCAACCACTGCTATGTAAAGAGCAGATACCAATTTAGTTCCAAACGTGGATCGCTGGAGTACATAGAGCGTGTACATCGGGAATCCCTGGAAACCGGTGTTCATGAGTTGGACCGTGCCATTAATTTTACCGACCTACTTACCTAACAAAGCCGGACCATTTGAATGTCAGCTGTATTAGCAATAGTCTCCATAGATTGCTATCCCACACTATCCCTCATCTGTCCAGGTGATAGCTCTTTAAACACAGTCAAAAGCCCGCTTTCAGTTCTAAAATTTTATCCTCCCAAGATGCCTCCTTCTACATTTGATACTCAAACTCGGTTGGACCGCACTATCACCTGGCTGACTCAGCCGTGGATAGCCTGGAAATCCTTTGTAATACATTTAAAACCCCATTTTTGCAAGCAATGTGTGTCACAACTCAATCTCTGTTGTCGTCCGTTCAAGTAAGCCCTTGGCATAGATCCCTCTCCAACAAGCTTATACAGTATTGACAGACTGTGAAGAAGAACAAGAATGAGTGTATAGAGTTGATGGAGAAAGTCCACGAGGTGGTCTATGTGGTTATTGATCTTCATGTCAAGTCTGGCGGTGAAGGATTGCCACCAACTATCTTGAACCAGATGGGAGAATTTACCGAGTACTTCTCTCTAATCACTGTCTATTTGGTTTTGATCCTGCTTACTAGAACACTCCACAAGATCCATACATTTGTTGATTCACAACAAGAGAAAAGCCGACTGAAGCAGTTCTTTCGGCAGAGCGAAATGAGTGCACTGCTGAAAGACTATACTGAGGGATTGCAACAGGCACTTGACATTTTCAAAGCATGTCATCCTTTTTCATTTTTCACATTCAAATTGAAATACATGTATCCAGGTCCACAGAATTCATCTCATACCAGAGATCACCAATATGGGGGAATATGCACAGAAGCGTCATGAGGAAGTGCTAGAGTTGATCCAAGCTCTGTCTGATACAGCCAGTTCAGACAGAGCATCTTCGGTATGTACCCCCCAGATCTCTTCCACCTGACTAATTCTCAACTGGATGTCCACAGATCATCACAGGGTTCTCCGGCTCCCAAAACAGGTACAACCTTTCATCGAATTTTTGGACCACCCTCTGACTGTGTTTCGAAGCTCTAATTCACTGTCTTTGCTGCCATCAGAGCCAAAGATATTCCACGGACGAGAATCGGAAGTGTCAGACATTCTAAGCCTGTTTCGTCAAGAACCCCCCAGGATTGCAATTTTGGGGGGGTGGTGGAATGGGCAAGACAAGCTTGGCTAGGGCTGTTCTTCATCATGTGGAAATTGCGAGCAGATACGACCAGCATCGGTTCTTTATTGCTTGTGATGCAGTGTCAACTCAATCCGAGCTGGTTGCTCTCATTGGAATGCATCTTGGGATCAAGGCAGGTAAGGATCTTACCCGGAAGATCCTTCGACATCTGTCCAGCAGCCTAGCCTCCCTATTAATATTGGACAATCTCGAGACACCGTGGGAGCCACTCGAGTCTCGTAGAGACGGAGAAAAGTTTCTATCGCTGATTGCAGACATACAACACCTTGCATTGATTGTAAGTCGACACATGTTGGTTGACTGAAGTAAAGCTAATATAACTACAATCTCAGATTACAATGCGAGGTGCTGAACGGCCAGGCAATGTGAGGTGGACACGGCCATTTCTGTCGCCATTGAAGCCATTGTCACAAGATGCTGCTAGGCAGACCTTCATTGACATCACAGATAACACCCATGTCAGTTCAGATATTGACAAAGTTCTCTCCTTGACTGGAAATCTGCCCCTGGCTATTGATCTCATATCCCACATGGTGGACACAGAAGGCTGTACCAATATTTTAGACCGCTGGGAGGCAGAGAGAACATCATTGATCTCAGAAGGCCATGACAGGAGATCAAATTTGGATCTATCAATTTCACTGTCCCTGTCAAGTCCCCGGATCAGTTTGTTCCCTCAGGCTATAGATCTACTAAGCCTACTATCGATGCTATCCGATGGCTTGTCTGATATAGAGCTTGTGCATAGCAACCTTCCTATTCAAGATTTCCTAGGCTGTAAAGCAGCATTGCTTCGCACCTCACTGGTTTACAATGAACTTGGAAGGGTCAAGACCAGCGAGGGAGGCGCGTAGCGCCGAGCGAGACAGGAACTGATTCCGAAGTATTGGTGGCTGGAACTCAAGTACGAGAAATTACCTCCGTTCTTGTGCAAGATCCCCAAGACATAGTATGTATTGCGCTCTGCTACAAGGAATATCCCTGAGGGTGAATCCCTCTAGAGCAAAGGTGAAAAGGGTGGCTGCGCGGACGCCGGAGATATCCAAGGGTTTCCACGCTTCCAGGAGAACTTCGGAGGGAGAGCAAACTGAGGGTATGTCAGAGTTTGAGGATCGGAAGGACATCGCTTCAGGCGTGGTCTTCGTTCTGTGTACGTGGTCTCGTCCAGCATGGCTTGAGATATGAATGTGCGAAGGAAATGTAGCTTACGCGGGGTCGTGTAATTTTCTCAGCGCATCCGCACTGTTACAATGGAGTGCATAATCGGTTGGACGTCGGTTCACGGGCTTGCTGCATGCAGCACACTCCGAGGATCGTATGTATGCACGTGGAATTCGGCCCCGCTCCCAAGCGAGATGACCTGCTACGCGACGGCTCAATTCACAGCCGAACTCCAGTGTACTGTAATTCGAGAATGAACGGAGGAATGGAGCGGCTCCGTGGATTCTGGAATCACAGCACGCCACAGAGGCTGGTCAAGACTGAGGTTCGGGACTCAGCCCGGGGCATACCTAGACATCTTCGGTTCCGTCAGTCCTCCCTTGATGGCAACTCCGGCAACGGATCGAAATGCATTGCGACCTTGCGGCAACGGATCTGTGGGCGGCGCGCCATCGCATCTTTGATGTCAAGAGAGGTGCAGTAGCGGAGGTACGGGGGGCATCGAGAGGTAGAATGCGGGGAGTCACCGAGCCTCTGCGAGTTTTGGGGGCCGTATCACTGCGTTCCAGGGGGTCCTAGGCTGAGTCAATAAAGGTGAGTAGGTGTACGTAGGTCAGCGTAGTCGGCTTTATTGACTCAGCCTAGGACCCCCTGGAACGCAGTGTATTCACACCCTGGGCAGGGTCGCCGGTAAGAGCAAGGTCGAGACGGCGTTCCGTAAATTTCACTATGGACCACCACCCTTGGCAGGGCACGACAACTTCTGGTGTTGAGCCACAAATGCCTCGCGAGCGACGCGGTCTTATCTGGAGTGTGCCACGAGGGACAGGAAGCGCCAGGACCGCTGGTTGCGACACGCGGAATACGAGAAGGGACCCTGATGAGAGCGAGGGGAGCGATCCAACGGCTTCGAAGGAACAGAACATGGAAGGTCATCCTAAGCGATCTGGTGATCAGCAAGCGTACGCTCGCCGCCGGTAGGTTTTGAGTTGGGCCGCGCCGATCCATCGACCCATATTGACACGGCTCTTGACCCTCCCTGTTCCAATGAGACCAACATGTCCGCCCTTGAATTCACAAAGACATCCAACACAGCTGACGCAGCGAAAAATCTGCCAATGTTATTGCGAGTGGCACCTTCGAGCGTCCCGTCTACGGTTTGCTGGCAGTTTGCAAGTTGACGAGACTCGAGTTCACTTGGCTAGTGGGCCAGCCACTTCCGCGCCTGAAAATGGGGCCCAACGCGCCCGAGACGGAGAACTGGACCCCACGCGAACACGGAGATCATGAGGGAAGCAAAGTGAAAGGCGCCGTCGGGTACCGTCGGGCCGTAGCGGGGATCTCCGCTCCGTGGGCGGCGATCGAATCCGGCAAATTCGGCATCCTACTTACACTCTCTTTTTCCCGCTTCCTCGTTCGTGCGAGAACGAAGGTGTGCGCTCCAATCCTAACACTTCCGCTGGCGGCCTACATAGTCCTCAGGAGAAATTCCTCAGAACGTTAGCGAGCCCTGTAACCGGAAGGGATTCTTTCGTCACCTGCGCGCAAATTACGGTCTCAGTCTGGTTTCCCTTCTGATTCCTCTCCTTTCCGTACAGTTATTTTTCCCTCGCTTTCCATCAGACCCGCCATCTTATTGGTCTGCGCCCAAGACTCTCGCTTTCGCCTCCTCTGATTTCCCCTCTTCCATCCCAGCTCCACTACGCCGACACTCTCATTTCGAATTCACATCTCAGCCGAAGCCCGTGTCAATGTCTCAATGTCGTCTTACTGAGATGTCTCAATTTATATCCCATGGCAATCCCATTGAGAGGATTCCGAATAAGATACAGAAGTAATATCGCGGTGCGCGTCCCGACCTCGCGCGATTATTTTGATATTCGACCACTCTCCGTCTACAAGCTCAGTCACAGTCTGTCACAGTGCTCCCCTTAAAAAGGCTAGTGCGACCCACCGCATCAGCCGTCGGCGCTACAATCTCTTGTTTCGCCGCGACGCCGAGCTCGTATGCAATTCCCACTCGAAGCGCGTCAAATTTCGTCATTATCGACGAGGCACTCCTCTCCGAGTCCGTGATTTTTGGCGGCGGTCTGGACTCGACCTGTCCTGACGCAGGATGACGCCGGTCTCTAAACTGCCCCATCAAATCAATGATAATCACAAGCCAACGAGTACTCGAAGCCGAGCAGACGGCATCTCGAAATTGGGTCAAGTGGACATCGGGGCAATTAGGCTAAGGTAGGGGCCGTCGGGCGGTTCGGGGTTGTGGACAGGAGACATGGTAAGTACCTGCCGTGAGTGTAAATGTTGGACGCAGAATTTCTGTCGTATCAGTGGAGCGCCACACAGAAGAGATTATTTCGGCATAGGGTGGATGGAGGCTGGGTGGGGCCGGCACAGCCATTAGGCGGCGGTGAAGTGGATTTTAGATTCTGGCCAATTTCTGGCGGCGGTGAACAGGCGGTGGATGGCAGGACCCACGCGGACCCACACTAGGTCACAATAATCGACTGTGTGAGGAGAACAAATTTCGGGGCAGGGAATGAGAACCAGGATTTTGCGCGAAGGAAAGGGGTACACAAGTATTTAAAGTTCGTTCCCGAACAAGATCAAGGTGCGGGGATCTTCCTTCTACTTGCCCCGAATCGGAAGGGTAAGAGCCTGCGGCGTTCTAGGTCTGGGTATAATAATCTAGGTTGATCTTCGCGATGCGTTTGGGTAAGATGGGAGGATGATCGGCTCTCACGCGAGGATGAGGACATGTAAGATGGAAGAGGTGAAGACAGAGTATTTATGCATGTACTTGGATTGTACTTACATTAGCGCTAATCGAGGCACCGGCGACGGAACATCAAAGATCGAGGTGCTTCTGTCGTCCTAGTGCCTCCCTCTGACTGTTCAGGAGTTCTGACATGATTGATTAGGTTTGGATGGGGCGTTCGGCGCTGATCACTGCAGGTGCGTGTGAATGCGTCGTCTATTTACGGTCTGAGGAATGTCCGGCGGTTGCAGTTGAGTTGTGCAAACAAATTGGTAGGTGTGTGCTGACGCTGCAGATCAGCTACTACTCCTACTCGCCTCTGACGAGTATTATTATCCGTATCTATCTAGAATAGACCGAAAGGGGAATATTTAAAAGTGGCGGCGCGGTCGCCGTCGCCGGACCACGGTCTTCGTCTACAATTCCGGATGCAGAGGGAAACGATGGACTACCACATACCCTTGGCTGGTATGACATTAGGGACCTTCAGAGTAGCGATTTCAAACCGATTTCGACGTGATTTCGCGTCAGATTTCGTTTCGGATTTGAGCGATTTGAGAGCGTGAAATCGGAGTTCAACTCTGATCCTAACGCGAAACCGCGCTGAAATCCGATTTCGGCTCCCCCGGCATGGCCACAAGCGAGCGGACATTCAAATGCGCGGTCATGTGCCACCGTCACGCGTATCAGATGCAGCGCAGCGCTTACGCTGCTATCGATAACACTCCCATGCCCACTCGCACTCCACGCCAGGAGGCTGCTGATGCCCTACATCGTGCATTTCTAGTTAACCTGATAGCCAACGCCGAGGCGGAAGCTTGGGATGACTGCGCATACGACTCGGACTCGGACTCCGAGGACCGATTCTGATACCTCCTCGTCCTCGGATTCGTCTTGGGATTCCTCCTCCTCCTCATCGGATAGTGATGAGCCCACCCCTGCGGAGGTCTATATCGAAGCGATGGAGCATCTATACTCGCAGCGCTACCTGGATGACCGCCGGGATATCCCGAAGTCAGCCTCCTTCATGGAGCTTCCCTATTGCTTTTCAAAGATCGTTCAAGTTTCTCATCATATCCGATTTGGGCGACGACTAGACCTTGAAACGAACGGCGTTGCTCCCCGCCAGCGGCGGGCATGTGAATATTAGCCCGCGCAGGGCTATTTTTGGTTCCGCTCTCGGATTCGGGTTCAAACCTTAACCCGAGGCTGTGTCGGGATGATTACGATCTTGTCAGCGGGATTTGGACATCAAGGCGTGCGTATTACGCCCACGGCCCGTACACGTAAGCGTAATAAAATTCAACCCTGGCGACTTCCTGCCATGTTCCCCATATTTCTTTTAGCATTTTCCCTTTATTTTGTTGTGGTCGCAATTAAAATTAGTCCTTTTACGTGCGAGGACGAACAGAGCTTGCCCACTGTGACGAGATGCAGCTGAGCCGACCCATTCGAACCCGTATTTTCTGCCATGATCAGCCTAACGGTACGGGGCGAGCGCAAATGTCTCTGTGCAATTTACGGAACGGTTTGATGCGTTAGCACTGATATTCGATATTAGACTTAGGTGGGCCGGCCGGACGGAGCAGCGTCGGCGAGGCGCGTGGGGTGAGGGGTGCAATATAATTGGCGTCTGATGACGCGGGGGATATTTGGCAAGTACGTGCCGGTGTACATGCGTTGCGCTGCCGGGTGGAAGAAATGGTTGAACATGCTCGAGATTCTCCTCAATGTTTTTCATTTTATTTCATACTTGGGCCGGCAGTTGGGTATGGTCGTGTCACGTTGGATTTCGCCGGTGCCCGCCCCACATTCACATCTCATGCGGGATAACGCGCCCTGTCTGACGAATACATAGTGCGCGCGGCATTCCAGGTATCCAGATGCCGGTGCCGGTGAAGCGAGCTGAACGGTTTCTCGCCGAGTGTACTACGTACTAAATATCGGGCATGTGAAATCGGCCGGTTCTTGGCTGTGCTCGCTGCTCCCGAGTCGCAACCGAGTAACGAGTAATTAAAGCTCGGGAGGGATCGTATCCCGGGTTGCAGCCTGCAGGCTTCGGTTTGCGGTGTGAATCCTCGGAGGACTTGACCCGCATAAGAGCAAGATCCCACGTGGTATGCATGTCCGAGGTGCTCGTTGCACGGAGAGGATCTTGATATGTAGTGTGCGCGCATGGGGCACGAAGCGATGTTCAAACTTCAAACTACTACGACGGTCGACGGGTTGAGCCCGAGGACGTCGAGCTGTGATGTCCCGTCAACTGTCAATCAGTCCGAGTTGCGTCTGCATGTCAGCACAATCCTAGTAGGACATCCTCTGATCTGATGTACTTCGTGAGTGGCCGCAGGAATGTGAATCCCCTCCCTTTAAAATTAGGCAATGAAGTCCGGGCCCGGGGGGGATGGATCCCGCCCGTCGTTGGACATGGGTAATGATAGCATCGGCTCGGGGGTATGCCTTCCGGCGGGCGTGCACTGCATTGACGCAGGTTAAATCCGAGGTGTTGGATTATTGATTGTTGAGTCATCGCACAGCCGCCGAGGCGAAGAATTTCATTATGAGCCGAGGGAAATTAAATCGGACTCTGCAGTCACATTTACTCTAAATATATATGGCCTCGATAATGGCGATAATATGGGGTGGGCACGGCGGCGGGGCAAGATAATCGGATATTCATGAGGCTGAGCTGTGTAGATTTACCTCAGAAGGCAGGAAAATAGGTATGTTCCTGCGACCGGGTTATTATATGCGCTGAGCTCTGAACGTTACGGGGTACGACTACAGGCCGAGTATACAATCAGGACGTATTAAGGACCATCCCGAGGATAAGAACGCGCCGGAGGCTCCCCACAAGCTGCAAGCCCGAATAGAGCCAGAAACAGAACAAGGTTAAAGTTAAGCCGAAGGAGGCGGGCAGATTATCTACCCAAATAATCCTGATCGCCGCTCGCCTTTCGCTCTCAAGTTTAACCCAACGCCGTCAGGGGAGGTTCAAGTGTGTATCCCTGCCCCGTATATGGCCCCGATAACATGGGGAGGGCTCGGGGGCGGGGGCGGGATATAATGTATATATATATATTGATGGGGGGGTTGGAATTGGGACGCGGTGGGGTGGATCTAACCCAGAAGGAGGAAGGAAGGATAGGGATGTGTGAGCACTAAATGATACTTTGAACCTCAGTGTGCGCCGCGCATGGCCGAAATAGAAAGACGGATGAGTATAATATAGTAACCAAGGACGGCAATTAGCATGTGCAAAACGAGTGTGGAAACAAGGACGAGTGTAAAACAAGAACGGCTATAGAAACAAGGACGAGTATCAAAACACGCCGGAGTATAAAAGCATGTCGGACTCTCCGACAAGCTCCGAGCAGAAAAAGGACTAGTTGAAGGGATAACAACACAGTTATGAACCACAAGGACAAGAACAAGGTTAAGACTAAGCGTCCAACGAGGCGGGGCAGATGACCCTCTCTGGGTGATCGCCGTTCGCTGCTAGCGCAGCGCCGTTAGGCTAGCTTGGGGTATGGTGAAGCGAGTAACGTCACCTCTAACGCCGGTTGGTTAGGTTGGCCTCGAGCAGCCCTTGGCACGAGCGCGCCATATCTCCACATGTATCTCCGCTGCGCAGCTCACTGGACGCTCGCAAGTCCATCTCTCTGAGCTCGGGTATATGTTCAGTGTCCGGATTGTATCCTGTCCACCTGAAAATGAGTAAATTCGACCCGTGCGGACAACGTCGCCGAAACTCGTAGATTCAGCGCGATCCAGGCTGAATCTGTTGGTTTCAGCTGCATTCCGCTGAATCTTCACGTTTCGGCGACGTTATCGCGAGTACTCAGTTTCCAGTGTGCTGAGTCTTGACCGCATATTTTATAATTAGGTGTACTAGTATGCGCGTGCAGCTGACGTGGAGGGAGTGCGCGACCCTGGGCGTACGTAGACGCTTCGTGATTTGATTGTCGTGGATGGCCCCTGGAGGGGATGGGATATGATGGCATAGGATGGGACGGGTTCCTCGGCATCGTGCCAGTTGTCAGTCGATCTCGAATTGGCGAGAGAGATCTGCTTCGCGTTGATATGCGTTTCCTGGACGTCGCGACCTTCCCCGCATCAGCCAAGGCTAATAGTCGCATCCTCCTCTATCTTCCTCGCATGCTACTAGCATAGAGCTAGGAGGAGACATCACAAGGCCTGCATGCCATCACACCGAAAACAAGGTATATAAATACCGAGCGCGCCGGCTAAGCGAGCGAAGCACTGTTACGCGATCGACTAGCGAGGGGAAGAAGGGTGACGTGCTACGCGAGCGATAAGGCGTTGGATCCGGGGACGGGGCGATAAGGTTTTTTGTCGACGTCGAGCTGGGACGGAAACAGGAAGCCTGTGTAAACGGGGAAGGGGGTAGGGCACGTAGGATGAGGGAGGTGCTACCGCCGTCGGGCGCCGGGAGGTGCGGCGCAGGGGCAGGCAAGTAGGACGTAGGTCGATGTAACGAGTACACGTCTAGGGATGCGGGGAAGCTCGGCGCTGTGTCCTTACTCCGAGCACACAGCCATCCCCTCGTCGTCGTCGTTCGCAGACCACTATGTAGTACTGACGACGCGCGTCGCGGCCAGCGAAAAACCAGCGATTGGCTCATCAGCATCCGAATCGCTCATCAACGCCTCTAAATCTGTCCCACCCCCATTCGGCCGCCTCGCCTCATCACCCATCACAGCACATCACATCACACGTCACATCACAGCCCAAATCCGTCGATCACACCTCAAATCCAAATCGGGCGCACCCCCCCGGCGATCTCCGGCGGCACAAGCAAAACCAGCCACCCACGCGCCGACTCGCTCCCTATGCCCGCTGTCTGCCTCTAGTTTTTTGCGTTTGTCGACGTCCGTCCCCCCCGCCCGGCCCCCTCCTCCCGCCTCCCCCGCTGTTTAAGGATCCCGCTTGGAGTGAGTGCCATTCCGTTTCTGTGTCGGTGCCGAGGTCGTGCGGGAGTCGGAGAAGGAGGATGGAGCGAGCAGAGGAAAATGTGGAGGCAGGCGGAATGAGGATGGAGAGAAGGAGGAGGAGAAGGAAGACAGAGACAGAAAGCTGACGATGTCCACAGATCTCGCGACCCTTATCGGCTCCTACTCCCCGCCCCTCCCCGCCGCCGCCGCTCTCCCACCCATCCCGCCCCGCCCGCTGCCATCCGCACCCCGATCGCGCGCCCCACCCTCACCCAGGATCCCTCCCCCGCACCCGCACCCAGCAATAACCAGCTAACAAGTACGCTTGAGCCCTGCTCGCTGCTTTGCACATCCCCGCCCACCACCACCCCCGCCGACGCGCACTTTTCGCTTTTCGCTTTGAAGAAGGAAGAGACCAGAGACAGACACTCGCATCCCCTTTCCCCACTTTCCCACCATCCGCTACTCGCTACCCCCCGCAACGCAAGAATAGGACTAGGTCGCTGAGCAATCGCGCCTTCCCTGCCCTCGCACTTTCCACCAGCTTTCCGACTCCCACTACCGACTCTGACTCCGACTTCCACTGACTCCGACCGACTTTACACACTTCCCGACCACCACTTTTTTGACTCGAAATGTCCACCACCACCGACAACACCAGCATCTCTCCCGCCTTCTCCCCGATCAAGACCGATCCCTCTTCCCCGACCTCGCCCACTTCCGCGCTCAGCATGACCTCTTCCCTCCCCGCGACGAAGCCCGATTCCGCCGCCCCAGGCGGAGTAGCGGGAGGAATGGGTGCAGGAGGCCCCCCGAAGCGCAAGACCGCGCGCCGCGCGAACACGGCCGAGCGCCGCGCGACGCACAACGCCGTCGAGCGGATGCGGCGGGAGACGCTCAATGGGCGGTTTTTGGTGAGTCGCGCTCTGTTTTTTGCTGTGGATGGACGGGCGGGCGGTAGGACGCCCCGCTCCGCCCTTGCGTCATGTCCCCTTCGTTTCCCTTCCCATCACCGTTCCCCGGCCCGCCCCTTCTCCCGCTCTCCCCCGCCTCTTCTTCCACGCGCTCCTGCCACCCGCGCCGTCACGGCCGTTTCCGCGCTCGTCCTGGCCCTTGCCCCAGACACTGACCTACTCTTTCTTTCGCAGACCCTCGCCTCGCTCCTCCCGCCCCTCGCGGCGCTCCGAAGGCCGAGCAAGGCCGCGATCGTTAGTTCAAGGTGCGTTTCCCATTCCTCATTTTCCTTTTCAGCTGGCGTTTGTGGAGGGGTGGAGCGACTCGCCCGTTGTATGTGGGGTTATGTTCGGGCGGCGGCGATATCAGCTCGTTCGGCGCACGGGGACGATGCCGGCGTCGAGGGGATGCGTAGCGCCGGTATGCTCATCGCTCGCGGTGCGCGTACGGGAAGGCCACAAGCATGCGGGCGGGCGAGTGCAGTAGTCCGCCGGCGTCCGCGGCGCACGGCGATGACGAGGAGGGCGGCGTGGTGCGCCGCGCGTGACGGTTGCCTCGCGGGCCGCGTGTCGCGTGTGTGTGGTCATGCGCTGTCGACGGCGGGCGGTCCTATTGTCTTCCTTCTTCTCTTCCTTTCCCATCCACTATATACTGACGTC
Organism: Mycena vulgaris; assembly: GCA_029204335.1. Lineage (NCBI taxonomy): Eukaryota > Fungi > Basidiomycota > Agaricomycetes > Agaricales > Mycenaceae > Mycena > Mycena vulgaris. Next base: position 60,354 of record JARGYA010000391.1, on the reverse strand, counting down.
ATTTGTCGTCTGCAGCATCGCAACAGTACACGCGGCACGCCGGCACCGCGTCCTCGCCGCGCAGACGCTGCGCGCGCTCGCGAGGGAGTCGGAGGGGTTGAGGACGGTGAGTCGCTTTTCTCTTATTCCGTTCCTTTTTCGGATTTCTTCCCTTCCTCTGCTCCTTTCTTTCATACGTCCGTCATTGCTTCGGCCCTTCCTGGCGGTTGTCGGCGTGGCGGGCGTCGTCAGAGCGGCGCACCTCCGGCGCAGCGTTGTCGTTGTCGAAGTGCTGTCGCTTCAGGCGAAGCGACGGGGTGGGCTCAATCGGGTCGGCCGTTTTGGGATGGGGATTTCGATGACGTCACCCTTTCTCTCTCTTCGCTTTGCGTCGTTTTTCCTGGGTGTCCTGGGCGTCGGTGTCCTCGGGCTACACGGCGCGGAAGACGTGGCCGTTATGGCCAATGACGTTCCGTCCTCGGACGACGTTCCCTTCTTCTCGTCCCGCATCCGTGTCTCCCTTGGCGCGTCGCAATGGCCCGCGCTCTTTCCTAGGGCTACGTCGCCCTTCCACATCACACCTCCCGCATTCCTAGTCCACGCCCTGCTCGCTCCCTTCGCGCTCGTCCTCCCTCTCGCCTTCTCCACCATTGTCCTGCCCTTGGGCGCACACCCTCCACTCTCTTTCCCTCCACGCACTCCGCCCCTTCCCTCCCCGGCGTCTCCTCTTCCTCTTTGTCCTCCCCTCCCGTCATCGTCTTTCCCTCCCGTCATCGTCTTTCCCTCCTGTCATCATCGTCCCCTTCCGCGCATCGTGCTTGCTCGCCCATCCTTCCTTTCTTCCTGCGCGCCCCCTCCTTCATCCCTTCGCTGCCCTCGCATCCCCTCCTCCCTCCACTCTCCCATCTCGGTCTTCGCGCCCCGAGCATCCCCCCCTTGAATGAGCCCACGCCCCTCCTTCTTCTGCTTTCGGTCATCCTTTGCCTTCGTCTCCTCTATTCCCCTCGCTCCCCCGCTTCTGCCCGTGCTCACTTCGCTCTCTCCCCAGGAAGTAAACGAATGGCGCCTCCGTGCCCGCGTCCCCGCCCTCGACGCACCCCCGCGCTCCGACGCGCACGCGGCCATCCTGCGCGCCGAGACAGAGGACTTTGACCTCACCGGGGAGGAGCTCGACCTCGAGGAGGAGGGCGGCCCCCAGGACGACGACGGCGAGGACGACGACGAATCCTCCCCTATCTGCGCCCCTCCGTCCGCGGTCTCGCCCGTGTCGCCTACGTACACCACCGCCACCACGAAGGCGACCAGCAGCAAGCGCCCAAAGAGCGGCTCGCCCGGGATGAGCGTCAGCGTCAGCACCCACCAGCCGCGCGAGGGCGGGGGAGGTGTGTTCGCGTTCGAGGCGCCCTCGCCCGGGAGCGAGAGCGCGAGCGGCAGCGAGGGGCCCGGGACGCCGCCTGCCAGCGCGGGGATGCATGCGTATGAGATGATGCAGGGGATGGGCGCGGGCGCGGGGTATGAGGGGATGAAGGGCATGGGGATGGGGATGGGGATGCCGCGCGGGTTGGCGATGGGCGTGGGGATGGGCATGGGCATGGCGTATGACGCGCCGGCGGCCGCGTCTGCGGCCGCATCGATGCCTATGCACCCGGCGATGGGGATGCCCATGCACATGCACGGGTCGATGCCGATGGGGATGCCCATGCATCAGTCCATGCACCCGTCGATGGGCGCCAAGTACGAGCCGCACTCCGCGGCGTACGACCCGCACGCGCTCAGCCTCCCGCTCGGCCTCAACCTCGGGATGGGCGGGAGCATGGGCATGGGCATGGGCTTCCCCGGCGAGGAGGAGCTCCTCCTCTCCGGCGGCATGGGCTGGGCGCACGCGAACCCGCAACACCCCGCGTTCCACCAGCAGCAGCAGTATCAGGCGCGTATGATGTACGAGGCGCAGCAGCAGCAGCAGGGGATGTACGCGCACGCGCAGCAACAGCAAGGAGGGGCAGCGCAGGGACAGTACCTGCACCAGCCTGGGCGGTTCGCGTAGGCGCGTAGGCGCTTGCTCGTTCGTCTACTCGTTCCTCGTCTCGCTCCGCTCGTCCCGTCTCGTCTGCTTAGATTCCCCGTTCCCCGTCTGCTTTACATCTCGGCCCCGTTTTGCTTCCCGTCCCCGTCTGCTCTGGATACCCGCGCTCACGCGTGTATACCCCGCCCCGTCCCGTCCCGTTCTGCCCCCGTCTTCGGCCCCGTGTGTCTGTCCCCGTCCGTATCGATATTGGATTTATCCCCCCGCGTCGTTTTCTTGCCCCGCCGTCGTCCGTCTACATCGACCGCCTTTTGCTTCCTCCCCTCGCCACCGCCGGCCTTTCTTCCCCGCGCCGCGCTTCTCCACCGCCCTAGCCCCGGCGCCCGCTTCCTTCTCTCGGGCCTCCCCTCCGCACCCTTGGTCACCCACCGCTCGCCTGCCTCGCGCCTCGCGCGCTTCTCCACCATACCGCCTTCCTCCTTCCCTCGGACCACCCCGCCCGTATCCGCCCCTCGTACCCGCCCCGTACCGTACCGTAACGACACCCACGCTCCTTAGCTTACCCGTACCACTTATCTATCTATCGACCGATTTAGGAATCAAATCTCAAATCTACTACCGTTCCTTCCTTCTTTTTCCCGTTCCTTCTTGCTTGCTGTTTTGTTTTTTGTTATTCACTTAGTTCGCCTGCGGAGGAGAGGCAGAGGAGGCAGGGCGTGGTGTATTGTTGTAGCTGTATTTGTGTAGGAGAGAGGAGGGGAGTGTAGATGAGGTGTGCGTAGAGAGGTGGGAGGAGGGCGAGAGTAGAGGAGGGGAGGGGAGAGGTGGAGTGAATACAAGTGAATGAATAATTGGTGTGGAATTTCTAGTCGGATGAGATGTCGCGTCGGGCGGGGTGGTATGATATCGTTTGTTACATTACATTAAGCAGCTACCTAATGTATGTTAACTTTGGGCCCTTACGCTTGGAACGCCCGCCCATGGCCAGCTGCAGTATTTCCTTCTCAGTACATACACTCGTTGCGCCCCGCTGGATGGATGGGACGGATCGGGAGGGATCAAATTGGCAGCTGAGGGTGAATCGAACGAAATTCGGAGGGTGCGAGGTTGCCATGTTCAGATTGAGCTGGGAATCAGGCACCAGGCAGAGGAATAGGAAGCGGAGGCCCGCGTCAGTATGTGCGTGGAGGTGCGTGCCAGTGTGCGCGCGGGACAGTGATGAGAAGGGGTCGCGTGGGCTGCACACGGGACGGCTCGAAGCTTCGAGCTTCCAGCTGTAAGTGTCCAGGCCTGAGGACGGCGGTCAGGTTGTTAGTTTTAGTTTTAGTTTTATTTTTATTTTTTTGGGCCGGGGCTAGGTGCTTATTTATTTATTTCTGCGGGGCAATTCCGTGCAGGGAATGAGTTCGCGTGAGATCTGAGTCTGGTTCGCGGCGCAGGGGTAGATTCAACATCTGGAGCCAGCTTCGACTTTATTCCCGTTGGAGTGAGATTTCAGAAAGAAAATGTTGCTGAGGGCCGGGATGGCGAAGCGAGGGGCGCGATTGTCGTTCAGCGAGCTTGGAATCGAAGCCTCTGTATTCCGTCTCGAGCGATCTGGTCAGATATCTATTGTGCACTCTGGCCGACTCCGAGTAGGTCGTGGCGCCATTTACAAGCTGACCACGGGCATGAATTTCTCCGCCAGTGAGCGTCGACGTCGCGGGCATTGTACATCAAATATTACCGAGTCTGTGTTGAATTTTGGCCTCGATTGGAGATCCCACATTAGCAGTTGTGATTGATTTCTCTCCCGTCGGAGCGAAATTTCAGAATGAAACAACAGTCCTGTTGAGAATGGAGGCTAAACCTTTCTCGGGGAAGGAGGTGCAGGTAACTAATGGATTGGTGAGAACGGTGGGATTGGGGAAGATCGAACTGAAGTACATAGTAGAGTACGACACTTTATATACTATTCTAAGTATGACTCGGACTCAGTCACAGAGACGCGCCCGAGGCGCTCCTGAGGGTGCAAGTCATTATATGACTCCACCATGATTCATCTGCATGTCGCTCAATCTGAGCGACCATGTATTCTAACCCCCTATCCATATATGGGTGGTCGCATCATCTGAGCGAGTCCGACATGCCGCTTAATCTGGGCGACGTGCCGCTTGCCCATATTCCAACACTCCCCCTCAAGCGCAACGTAGCCCGAGCTTCTGAATAAAGTGTTCGAGCTTGGGGCGAGCCAGTGCCTTGGTAAAAATGTCCGCTGTCATTTCTTCTGTGGGACAGTAGGGGACAGTTATTTGTTGGCTTTCAATCGTCTCGCGAATATAGTGATAGCGTAGATCGATGTGTTTCGTGCGCGCATGAAACTGGTTGTCCTTCGACAGAGCGATTGCCGATTAATTATCGCAATGTAGCGGTGTCGGGATCGTGATCCGTTTGTATAATTCTCCGATGAGCGCGCGCAGCCAAATAGGTTCCTTTGCGGCAAGTGTCTACGCAATATATTCTGCTTCGGTGCTGGACAGCGCGATTATCGGTTAGCGCTTCGAGTTGGCTGTGACACATCCTCCAAGCATAACGCATGCGCGCTGGCCATATGGATGTAAACACTCGTGCGCTCTATCACCGAGCTAATAGAGCGAGAGCATCAGAAAGACCTCCGGTCGAAGCGTTGGATGGAATGTTCTAGGGCGTCTGGGTCTCAAAAATCTCCTTGGTTCCGCGATACATATCCTCGATCCTTGTAAGCGTCGCCTTCACTTGCCTGGAAACTTACTCAACACCGCAGTCCTAAACGCTTCTACAGCACGTTACCGACAAAACCTATCCATCGAGCGCCCGGCGCAGAGACGCCGAAGGAAAGCACTTGTAAGCATGGCATCAACTCGCCTTAGAACGTGTTCACTGACCTGAAGATTTTTTCCTAGGTACTTTTTGTCTTGTCCGTAACACGCATCGAAGTCTGCCGATTCCTTCGACACCCATAATTCTTCCGCACTTTGCCCCCCAAATTCCAAGTTGTTTTTTTGTTCATTATTCATCACAGGCATTTCACTTGACATAGTAACGAGTAAGCCTCACATTAGTTGGCGTTATATAGTGCTGAACAACACAATTTCGGTTCCAGCGTTGAAGTCTGCGGTTCCTACAGTACCGACGATCTTCCGCGTTGTTTTTTATCTGTTTCTTGAACGATCGTAATACGGCGCATCTAATGAGGTGCTGGCTGAGAGCTGTATAAACCGTTTTTGTAGCTGCCATTCCGGCACATGTAATGAATGCTGATGATACAGTGGCAAGATTCACGATACATGTTGCCCTAGGGCAAGAAAACGACGTTAACGCGAGGTACAAGCGGGCCCAGTGCTCATCGGGCCGTGGAACAGTTTTTAAAACATCAGCTGCTGAGAACAGTCGAATTGAGCTCCAGGCCATCAGGGGCGAACCCCAACAGTAACCGTGCTAGCTGTTCATGGCAAAGTCCACGGTCTTCCCTAAGTTACGTCTCGTGCTGTCGATGTCGAAGAATGGGATGGTCCTCTCGGGGACCGAGGTCGTGTCTAGGTCGTGCTGGCAGGGCGTCGAGGCGTGCAGTAGAATAAAGATGTTGGATGCAACACAATGTCTCTGAGTGTAGAAAGGTCAGTAAGGTAAATATTATCGAAAACTCAGCTCAATCGTCGCGTAAGGAATGTGGATTCGTGTGTAGACGCTCAGAAACAAGGTGGATTGTGGTGGTGGTCGGAGAACAAAGGGAGGTGGTGACGTAAAAATGTCCGGTACAAACAAATAAGCAATCCCCGTATGTAAAATGTCCGTGAACCTCAGCTAAAGCCAAACCAACCCCAGCAGTCCGGGAACTACGCAAAGACGAGATAGGGAGACTTGCTGCCCCGCAACAGCGTCGAGGATGGGTGCCCAATCCACCTCGAGGTCAATCCCCGGCGTAGTCCGAGATGCCCGAAGTGGTTGAACCTGTCGCGTTGGTGGTACATAGTGTGGAAGAAATAATGTCTGTTGGTGAGATACGCGATGAGTGAGTGTAAGAATGTAGAGTAAAGTAGGAAAACACAATAATAAAATATTTCCGTGCCAAGGAAAGACCTGTCCTTCGAGTATCGGATAAATTGGTTTGCATGTAAAACCCGCAAAGTCTTGGTCAAGTAACTGGAAGGCAAATCTGGGAAGAAAGCGATAGAAATAAAGTGAGTAAAGGTAAAATGAGCAAGGTGAAGCGAGTGGAAGGACGAAGCAGGGAATGACTGTGTTGCGCCAGAATATTTGGTTGGATGCTTGAACTGGCTCGAAAATAGAAGGCGACGAGCATGGCAAGTCGCGCTTCCACATCGAATATTCGGTGCAAATGCGACAGGCGACTGCTCAAGGGTTTTTTTGGGTTTGGACTTTGGCCTGCGACTAAAAAGATCCGCGAGTTATTTAAACTCGAGTAATGATATCGATTTGGTTCAGTGGTGTCTAGTATCGTGAGCTTAAAATGTCGTGGCTGAAAGTCCTTAATTCATCACTCCGTGTTCAGCGACGCCTCGCCATATTCAGGCAAAATCGAAAGGTCCGGCTGCTCCTTGAAGGCATAGCACACTGGTGAATTGAAAATATCAGCGAATCTGTCATCGTGGACCTCTTAACACCCACAGATACGGTGATTACCCGCGTCAAACAAGTGACCGAAATAGTCCTCTGCATGTTCTGCTTTTTTCGGCCAGCACGGAGCTTCGTCATCGTCGCTACCCCATTCGTCTTCGTCTTTCTCGTCGCCGTCAGAGTTCCGGGAAAAATGTGGAATTTTGGCACGACGGTAGTCGAAATTCCCGCCGAGGCGATCCATGTAGTCGCAGGCGGTCGCGACGTAGAGAGCGGATCTGCGGGCATCACAAGTCATGCTGATTATTGCGTTGTTCCCCGTCGAGAGCTCGTATACCATTTTCTGAGCACGTACGTCCCATAGACGGATGACCTGATCGTGGGCTGCGCCTGTGAAAACAGCTGAAAATGAAAGGGTCAAAATTCTGATAAGTAGTTAAAGGCCCTGAAAGACGTACTGGGAACACCGTCAGGGTGCACTAGGACCACCCCCGCACAATCGTCCTCTCCTGATCCGGCTCGCAGAGTTAATACGGGGAGTGTAACACGGTGGTCATAGAGCCGTGCGTGCCCATCGCTTGCTGCAGTCAGAAAGACATTGGGGTCTCCGGCGCTGGCGGAGAACGCCCTCGTTTCGCCACCATGCCCTATGTAGCGCGACACTGTCCTGCCACCGTGCTCAAGATCCAAAGAGATGCATTAATAGTCGTTGGATTTAGCTACGTCGATTCCACAAAGCATGGTGGCAGGAGCGCTGGGATGTGCGTGCCACTGAGCCGGTTCCAGCTGGGGATCAGCGAGCGAGATGGTACCGTTGGGTTCGCTTCCCGACGACTCCTCGAGCTCATCGTCCTCGTCTCTCCACGAGTCAGAGGTATCGAACTTGCGTCCGATGCGCGCCTTTCCGTCTGGCCCGTGCGTCTTCAGCCCGTCGAAATCCCAAATGTCTATGGATCCCTTTCCCGCGCGAAGGACACGGCCAGGGGAGAGAACATGAAGGGGACCATGGTGGCTGCCAATGTGGAGCGTATGTGTCGGAAGCGCCCTGCCGTATATCTCCCCGCTCTGCTCGTGTACCCAGGCATACGATTTGACGCGCCAGGTATCGGCGATGAACATGAGTTTCCTAGATTCATCGGTGGCGGACGTCCATGCGACTTCGGTGAGTCCCACGTCTGCGTGGCGTCTATTGAGCGGGAACTACGATGCGGCGTCGTGGAGGAGGTAGTAGGTGAGTATAGGGCTGCGATTTTTCCAACCGCCTATCGATGTTACCATCAAGCAGGAACCATTGTTTGTTAATCCAGTTGGATGGTCTACCCTGCTGCTGCTGATCTCGCAGCGCGCTTCATACATCGCACCAAGGAGAGTCGCGGGTTCATGAACTCTCGGGGCATCGCCCTCGAACCGCGACAACGGGCTACTGAGTGGGTGCGGGCGAAGCGTAGTATTCCAAGGGTTCGGAAGCCTGGGGAGCAAGCTGGGGTCATCAGGTGCTGTCCGTGAAAAATGAGGCTCCTTCCGTGGCGGGATGAAAATGCAAGATCCCACGTTTCATATCTCCTCTCGCTATCCATCTTTCGATCAACTCCAAGACGCCACGCGACCTATGGGCTGCAGTGATGCATGTCAGCTGCACTCGCCGAACTAGTGGAGAGACATTGACAGAAAACATTCTCATCTCTATGCGGTCCCTTCAGCACCGGAAATTCTGCGGAATGTGCGAACGACGGCAGGAAGTTGAAGTCTAATTTTTCGTAGGCAAGTCTGACGGCCTCGTTGATGATTTCGCTGGACTTGGAAACAGCGTCGCCGAAGCCCGGATCCTGAGTGTCCCGCGAGCGAACAAGATTGCAAGCCTCGGTGAGGAACCCAAGGGGGTCCGGGCCGGTGAAGCCGGGACCGAGGGCAGGTAGGTAGGTTCGGCCGTCAGGCCGAAAAAAAAAGAAATGACCTCTCAGTAAGTGGGTCCAAATGAGCCAAAATGGCTTCGGCGCAGCTCGACGAACCTTATTTCTCATATCCAATGTGTTCTAAGCTTCAACTGAACGCGCTTGCATTGAATTGGGTCTCAATGGGTGCTGTTTGGCACAACCATCTATCAAATCGCGCGCAAATAGAGTATTCCGCCACTATTAGAGTTCTTCCCGGGGTTGCTCGGGAACTAGAGGTAACTACATGTTCAGGACGCAAGCGTACTCTGCGTGATGTAGGCGACCCCTCCGTTTATGTTAGCGACCCCTGAGTACGAGCCTCTTTTGATGACTCTCTGGTCTCACGAGTGCCATTTAGTATCATATAATATATTCTGTATGTATTTATCCACGCCGTCGGAAGGCTGGGCATGCGACCCTTGCATTCATTCGGAGGCAACTTGCGGTGGAAAAAGACGGCGAGGTGGGAGATGATGGGAGTAACAGAGGGCTAGAGGATGTCTAGATGGATGTGGAAGCCATTTTATTCCTCTAGATAGCTAGCATTACGCCAGCTTGACAAGGTTTCGCCCCTGTCTGACACGGCACGTGAACAATTACCCGATTTGGACATCACGTGGTAGGTAGGTCCGCGGAAAAGGTCGAAATGAAAAAATACGGCCCAAGTGGGTTTTTTCACGGATCGGAACCCCCTTGGAGGAACCCCAGAAACTGGCGGTGCTTATCATCTGCATCCTTTTCAATCGCCTGCGGATCTGCTGCAAACTGCCGCAGTCTCCCTTGTAGTACCCCGAGAGCGTCAAGGACTGTAGCCAGAGCTTATGGAAAAGAGCAAAAAGACGGAATCGGAGTTTAGAATCCGATCAAGATCACGTGTACTCGGGCCGAGTTCATCCGAGTTCAAACTTTGAAGTGCACCGACGGCCTCAATAACAGGAATTGAGGACATAATCTGCACACTTTCTGATACTGTGACTTCGCCGAAAGTTGAAACTGTTTCTTTCTCATCTCGATAAGGTCAATTTTTTGTTCCGGGGGAAGGCACTGCGTTCCCAGGGCCCGTCGGCAGAGCCGACGGCCTCTGCCGAGCTTGGGTCGACATGTGTCGACTTCTGCCGAGTGCCTTAGCCGGGTCTGCCGACATCAGATCGGCAGACGGTCGACACATGTCAGCCCAGATCGGCAGGCTCTGCCGACGGCCCCAGGGAACGCAGTGAGGGCCATGAATTGGCTTCTTTGCGGGTGTATATCTCGGGACATTTCGAGTGATATGCCCGGAGGGAACGGAGTCACTGGTGGTTGCCGGTGGCTATCGGTGGCTGCCGGTGGCCAAGGGCATCCAGTGTGATCCAAGACTAGATAATGAATGTCGGCAGATGCCGCTGGCTTTGCACATGTTAGAAGCCATATCCCATGGCCCCTAAGCTCATCCACTGGCCTCCGGTGGCCTTCGTCGGAGGCAGCTGGACTCCTCCGTTTGGCCTATTTAAATATTACAATTTTTTTTGATCTCTGCCCTGAATATTAATTCCATAACGTTAGCCAGTGGACTACAGGTGAGTCCGGTGGCTTGGACAAATTTTGAATATGTTGAGGTATCCGAAATTAAGCAGGAAGCAAGCAGGTCAAAATTAAACACCTCTGAAGACCATCTAAACCTTGGGGTAACAGTGTTATGATAGCCTTCAGTGTCTGTAGTCCCAGTACATTTGAAAAGATATCCAAAGCCAGTGGAGTCCGCTGGCTTCACTAAATATTAATTTGGGAGGATTTTCCGGAAGTGAGGACGTTTGACTGATATAACAGTCCTCAATGTGTCCGTTCACTGGGTGGAGGTTGCATTTAGTGGCACCACAGCCAAAAAAAAAAAGAGAGAGAGGGAATCGAGAGACAGAAAAATCCAGTGGTAATCACCAGATGCCACTGGATGTCGGTGGAGTGCAACAGATTGCAGGACTAGTTTAGATTTTGAGTTCAACTTTTTTGTTGGGCGCTGTTGTTCAACGAGTGCTGTTGGAATCTGATGGGAAGATGGGTGGTGCCGATGGTTGCCGGTGCGGGCCGCTGGCCCCCATCAGCACGTGCCCTACGGGCATATTACTGGACATTTCGTCCGTTTTTCGGCCCGTGGGAGCACATAATTACCATTTTGGGACGACTCTGTCAGCAAAAGCTAGGTGCTGTCCGGACAAAAACTTGCCAGAAGCAACGAAAATTTGTCCGGACAAAAATTGAAGGATTCCAAAATTTCGGACCTAGCCTCGGTGGTATTGTCAGGGGTCCTGGTACGCGGATTCGGATATCAGGATCCGGTAGAGCCGATTAACTCCGGAAGGTTTCGTCTTACTCTCATCTTCAAATCTCGTCAGCGTGCTGCCGAGGGCTGCGCCCATAGAGGGGGCGGAGGCGGAAGTCCGGTTTTCTTCCTCCAGAGGGCTTCGACGAGCTTCCATATCACTGCCTGCCCGGGGCGGCTACACTCAAAAAGGATGTGGTTTAGGGATTTGGTTGCCCCGCAGTGGGCGGGTATGGTAAAAATGAGGCGGACTGAGGCGGACCGGCGCGGACCGGTGCGGACCGGCGCAGACCGACGCGGACCGGCGCGGACCGGCGCAGACCGGCGCGCACGGACGCGGCACTGACACGGCAGTGGCTGTGTCATTGACGCGGCATCAGCGCGCTGCGCATAACTATCCAGCGGTTGCACTCCAGGGCTAAATCCGAGTTGGGGGAAGGGTTACTTGTTCCATTACATCGTTTGGACACAAAAATCCCCACCCAAAATTTCCTCGGATGTCAGTACTTAGTCAGTATTTGGTCAGTACAAATGAGTTTTAACCGCTTCCTACACCAGATTTTGCAGCTAGTCAGGACACAGGATACTATCTTGCCTAGAATGATCAGCAAAAGGCTTCGCCAACCCACTGCAATAACTGCTCGTGTTCTGAATACAGACAGTGGAATTCTTGCACAACCAGGGTGAATGTGACACGGCATCTTGCACGCGTCTGCGCCAGTATAGGCGATGGAGGCGGTTTTTATCTGTGCTTGCGTAGCGGCATCGCCGCATATATCTGCCTTCAACAGTGGTGTGAACTGGCCCGTACTTCGGAACGCAACTTCAACAAAAATTATTCAAATCATTCCCTCATTCGCAGTTTACATCTGATGGGCCGCACTGATATCGCGTGGAGCCTAGTAGATGAGATGACTTTCTGCTGGTGTTGCGGTCGAATCACAGCACTATTTTCCACACCCAGACACCAAAATTTCAATCCCAGAAACGGTATATACAGTAGATACACAATCACTGCGGTGATCGATATCTTTACCACTGAAAAACGGGCCTAGAAGTGTGTTGTACTCTTTCCTGGGCCAACTTTTACTTCAACAAAGAATATGATAAAATGCCGACGGTTTCCGTGGCAGTTTCCGCCGGAGATTGGTATGATTTTTTCCCAGGTTAAACCCAACAAAGAGGCCGTATTTTTCCCTCACCGTTTTGGAGAGAAAGGGACAACATTTTACCAAGGGGAAATTTCCGGCCCGTGTTTCCCCCCGGAAATATCCGAGCTCTTTGTCCAAGAAATGATGGGGCTAAAAGGAACATCATTTTCTTGAGTAAAAGATGGGCTTTCTCTGAAAGGGATCGCCCGGAAAATTCCGAGCTTTTATCTCCATTTTTTACCCGGGAAAATGTGAGCGCACGCGCGCGGCCTTCTGAGCGCCCTCTAAGTGCTCGGGAAATTTCCCCTTGGTAAAATGTTGTCCCTTTCTCTCCAAAACGGTGAGGGAAAAATACGGCCTCTTTGTTGGGTTTAACCTGGGGAAAAATCGTACCAATCTCCGGCGGAAACTGCCACGAAAACCATCAGCATTTTATCATATTCTTTGTTGAAGTAAAAGTTGGCCCAGGAAAGAGTACAACACACTTCTAGGCCCGTTTTCCAGTGGTAAAAGATATTGATCATCGCAGTGAATGCAAAATGAAAACCAGTATACCCCGTCTCTTCACTCTTGCGTCTGATCTTGCCCTCAGTTTGGATTTCGGGTGATAGTTCGCGGGGTCTCCCTGGTTGGTTTAACCGTCCGCTTGGGTCGCAAGCTGGTATCAGGCGGCAAGCCCGCTTCAATGTCTGAGGTATAATGTGGCCCACGCTATGATTGCTGAGTCAAATTGGAGTCAACCAGATGGATTGTGCCTGACCTGAAGCTCCGATTCACTCTCATCCTCGTGATCATCGTGATTCCAAGGCGTTGGAAGGTTGATGTATGGGCCCCAATTGTCTTGGTGCGGCCCTTTATCCAAACCCCATTGTTGATTTCCGGCACGACCCGCTTGCAACGAGTTCTCAAACAGCCTTTCCTCGAAATATCCAAGGCACTCGTGGTCGACGTCGATGAAGTGCACAGTGGGCATTCTCTGCCACATCCAGGCAATATAAAATATTACTTCTTGGCGGTCCATTGCCGTATAACCTGGCGTGACCTGAATTTCGTCGAGAATATCTTCCTGATTGCGTGCCGCAATCAGGATCGTGTACACATGTGCCAGAGGGACACGACTCATCCAGTTGACGACAGATTCTTTAACCCCTGGAACAGAGTGATAGAGCCAGTTAGAAACTCGAGCACAGTCAATGCTTTGTAACTCTCCCATGTACGGAATGCCCCCGTTTCGCAGCATCTCAGCCCCACTTATGTGACCTCGCATATTTTACTGCTGGGACGGCAGGATGGTTCGATTCGTCCTCCGTATTGAGCTTCTCCGAAACGGTCAAGTGTGGTTGGAGCGCCGCTGATATTTCTTCGGTATAGGGAAAGTCACGGAACTCAAACACGAGATCTTCCTCAAGGGGAGTTCCCCATGCAGGGGTCCATTTTCGAAGCTTGAATTTTTTTATTAGTAGGAGACGCAGTGGTGGAGCAAAAGATACCCCAATTTGCCTCCGACCGCTTGCGTCGGCCCATAGCTCGTCGCGCAGATCCTCTATGGAGACCTTGTTCGGTGGTGCACACACAATTTCATACTTGTTACTGCGCCACCACTTCACCTCCCAGTTTGTGCCGTCTTTTGAGATCAAGCGCACTGGATACGAGAACTTCCCAAACCGTACCAACGCGCCCTTACCCGGCCTGAAAAAGCTGGTCAGTGCTTCCTCCCTCCCTAATTATGCCCTGGACAAACCAAGTCTCCAGAGTAATAAAGTTAGGGTCGAGTGAATCCTTCCTATACAATATTCAACCTGCCCAGACCAACCTGGGGGATGACACCTGCACAATCAAGCAGGACATGGTTTTTTTGTGGATTTCTCGATGCATGAGTATACCCGAAAGGAAATACTGCAGCGTGCAACTGATGCGGCACTGACACGCACTGACGCGCAGTGGCGCGGCATTGACGCGCACTGACACGGCACTGACGCGCATTGATGCGGCATTGACGCGGCACTGACGCACATTGATGCGGCATTGCTGCGCATCGAGAGGGACCTCAATTGTTGAAAATTTCCTTCCGAAAGGTCAGCAAAGAACGGTAAAACTCAGTTTGATGTTGAACCTAGTCTCCTATGAGGGAGGTTGAAGTCGAATTTCTTTCGAGATTTGCCAAAATATCACACCCGCAACCTTGAGTTCAGGGTTTAGAGCCTGTAGGTCATCAGTAGACTCTGAAATGTACTGTAGAACGGGAGTTTAATCCATTCCGAACTTGGTTAGTCAGGCTTAGTCAGGCTTAGTTAGGCTTAGGGATTGCCATGTCAATGCTGCGTCAAGCCGCGTCATTTTCTCCTGACCCGTTAAGTTCCATTGGACAAATCTTTGCAGCTTGTGAAGATTATTGGCCAATACCCCAGTTGTGATAACACTAGGAGGACATGTTCTTCCCGTATGCTGCAATCAGCTGCAACCCATTTAGCGTTAAACCCTGGTGTGCAGCTGAAAGCAAACATGTTCTGCAGGATAGAAATCTGCAGATTCAGCGTTCCCTGAAAGAGGCGAATGTGAGGTCTACATAGACTGCAAGCTGAGCTGACCCCGCAAGAATTCCCAAGAATTGCTAACGTTCGTTCCGAGTAAGTGGATGAAGTACAGTCTTTAACGGGGAAGCGAAACGCTCAAGCGATTTCGCCAATTAACGCGCAATGGTGGAGGAGGCCTTTGTAAATTTTTGTATATATCTATGGTATGAAATCCTGGCTACTCCCTGGCACAAAGTTCTGTGCGAATTGCTGCCGTATTGGTGGAGAACGAGAGCGATCTTTTGAAACCTCCAGATTGGTCATATCACGGGGAAGCGAAATGCGCCCCATTGTCGCACCGCAAATGAGCTATGACTTTCGGGATGCCGATATTCGTCATCCCCGACCTCGAAAACCCCCGAGTGTCTAGAACCCTGAATATGTAATGCTCCAGGACCAAGCCCGATGCCGAACTTATAGCAAATCTGGCAAATAATTGTGAAAACAGAGAATTGGACCTCTCGGGGTCCAAGAAGGTTCTGTGGACAAATCCTTTTGCATACAGGGACTTCCTATCGGTGTGTATCATGTACCAAAAATCCTTGTACATAAAACCCCCCGAAAGCGTTGAATAGCGAATATTTCGCTTCCCCGTAAATTTCGCTTCCCCGTTAAAGACTGTATATGATTCAAGAAAGACAAAAGAAACTCGTAACAACTCTGCGTCTAAATAGTACGGTAAGGAAGATGTGTATCAAGTGTCCTTGTGTCTAAAAAGGTAACTACCTTGCATTCTAAGAATCGGCCTCAAACAACTGTACCGAAACTGAACAATGTCCGCAATACGGACATTGAATGATTGATCCGCCGAGTTCGGATGTTGTAAGTGCTGTCAACGGCAGAGTTACGCACCGTTGATTGCCGCAGCCGTCCTCGTACACACGCTGAGTCAGTCATTAGCAAACACTGGACTCCCTGAACTTGGTGAACTAAGAAAGATCTTTCATCCGTGGATCCAAATTACACGAGGATCTTGAGTGCACTGGTTGAACATTTCAAGTTTTTCGGTGAAAAAATCGGTGAAAAATATCCAGGATTTTACAGAAGTTTTTCACTGAAAAAGTAGGTGGAAATTTTGAAACTTTTTCAGCACTTTTGACTTGTTTCAAAATTTTCACCTTAAAAATGAAAAAGTAGTGAAAAAATTCTAAGTTTTTCACTTATGGTTTCAGTGAAAAAAAGTGTGAAATGGACATTTTTCACCAATTTTTTCCCTGAAAAATTTGAAATGTTCAACCAGTGCACTCAAGGTCCTTGTGTAATATGGATCCACGGATGAAAGATCTTTCTTAGTTCACCAAGTTCAGGGAGTCCAGTGTTTGCTAATGACTGACTCAGCGTGTGTACGAGGACGGCTGCGGCAATCAACGGTGCGTAACTCTGCCGCTGACAAGCCGGACAATTTTGGCAGAGAAAAGTAGCTTACGCGAAAAAGGCTGACGAAAATGTGATGGTCTGCGGGAATGTGCTTGATAGGGCGCCCTATAATAACCCGTACCTAAAGGTAGCGGGAATTATCGGCTACTTGCCGGCGGCCGGACTTCAAGCTTCAGGCCTAAAACGCAGTGTTGTACATACGTGGTTCAAACGAAAGATCGAGAATGTTCTACCAAGGGTGATGACAAGGTCTAATTGACAAAATCATTGTCTTTTCGGGAAGGTGAGGCTGCTTACGCAAAAAAAGCTGAGTAAAAATGGAGTTTACTGCGAGTTGTCACTGATAGGGCGCCCTATAGAAACCCTTACCTAACGGTAGCGGGAATACTTAACAACGGCCGAGCAACAGCTTGTATATCTACAGCAACTGTTAACGGGGATCCTATCATGTACCACAGCCTTCATGCCGTCTCGATGATGTCGCTGCGTCCCCTCCATTCTAGTAAATCGTAAGTGGTGCCGGTGGCGTCGCGGGAAACATAACCTGTGTAAACCTATCTGATGAACCAGCTCACGGTCAGCACGATCTTAGGTCATCTTCACCAGCTGTAGAGTGCATTGCATCGACACGGACAAGACATAGGCGCGTTGTACACATGCAGTGCCGTCGCGGAAAATATTGTGGCCGCTTCAATTTCAGCTCGGGGTTCGTACAGTATGCCTCTTGTTAGATTTCCACAGCTGGACTGATAAATCCATCTCCGTGTAATTTACGACGAGCTGGATTCTAGCATGAGGGTCACGACAATCTAGTGAAGCTGTGGAGACAGTGCTAATCCGGGCGAATCTGGCCTCCCTGATGAAGTACTAGTGATGTAAACAGTGTTGGGCGCTAGCATGTTGAAAATAGAAAATCCAAAACAGGTAAAGGCTATCTCTCGTCCTTTGTGAAGCTGTGGAGACAGCGCTAATCTGGAGATCGGACATAGCCTGGCCTCACTCGTTTAGTATTAGTAAACAGGGTTCGGCGCTAGTATGTTGAAAATAGAAAATCCCAAACAGGTAAACAGTATCTCTTGTCCTTATTATAAGAGCATTCTTCGCCGCTTGATCCCCTCTGCCTCGCACTCATACATACTATCGTTTGTGGAAAATACACTTTCTCACCCTCTTCTCCAGTCGCTTGCCATGGCTGACGATGGATTCGTGTTTACGGACAATCTGGTCAATATATCGTGCGTGCCACATCGCCCACGGGATAAATTGCTTACTCTATCCCAGAAACCAGCTTTGGGCAATCACAGCCATGGTCGGTGCAGCTCTCTGCGGCAAGGTTCTCGTCGTGATAGGAATCGTCGCCATGAACCCTGTCAGCAGACCTCATCTTGACAGGGTCAGCTTCAGGATTCTGGTGTGGGCGCTGTTAGCCAAGTAAGTTGGTGAAATTGTCTTCTCTTAAATTTAAATATGAGGCCACCAGTACCGTCTTCGGCATTGCAAACGCCGTCAGTGCGAAATTTAGAGGCCCTACCTGGGCTTGCGGTTTTACGATATTTCTACTCCAGGTAATTGTTAAGTTGAGTTCTGCAGAAGAACCTAGGCTCATTGTTGGACAGTTCACTCTCGAAATGTCAAGTTTCCTTCTCTTCTCTATCGCACTCAATCTTCAGTAAGCCCATAGCACTGGAGGGATTGCTCTCAGGTTGAATATTGATCCACAGGCTAGTCGTTATTCATCAAATCAACGGCCAAAAGATGGAGAAGTTCTACGTCTTCGGGTCAATTATCATTTCACTGTGCTTGACCGTACCTCCCTACGCGGCCAAGCAATACGGGTTGGTTCATGTTTAATCAAACACCATAAAGTGCGAACATCGACACATATTTTCGTAGCTGGAACCCGCTTGCCCAAGACTGTTGGTACTCGAGCGAGAACCAGAAGGAGAGGCTAGCATGGCAGGCAGGCGTATTATGATTGACCAAACACGAATTTCGCTGACTGCCTCCTGTCAGATTGGGACCCAATTGTTTTGGACGCTATTGACCGTCGCCGGCGAGGTCTCAACCGCCTCAGCTGTCATCATATACATAGTCCGGCATCAGGTACGCCGATGGCTGGCCTTTTGACAAACAATCAACCGGTGTCGTTGTAGTTGCGAAATAGAAAGTACCTTGCGACTGGCACTGGCTCTCGAATGCGACCGCGCTCCGGTTCTGCGGTGCCGGTTAACAATCGAGTTGTTGATGCCACCGTCTACCGAAGTGTTATCTTCCGCATCGGTGCGTACTTTCTAACTCGAACCAGGGCGCATAACTAACCATAAAGCACAGCCATCTACCCGGTTGTCTCCGCAGTAATCAATTTAACCAGCGTCGCGTGCGTCATTCACATCACTCAAGAGGACGGCGTGCACAACTGGACAGGTTACAGTGTTCTGTTAGTCAGTAAGTTCTGGCGAATTTTTAATTACCTCTCATTCTGATGGAACAGGTGACTTTGTTTATGGAGGCCGTGCCGTTCTATATGCACTACTCGCAGCGACGGACCCAGTAAGTTCAACCGCCAGAACTTTCAAATGTTGATTAATGTGCTTAGGGCCTGGTTCGCGCTGTCCGTGCCTTTATCCAATCCAAGAAGCAGGACTTACCCGTCCAGATCGAACTCTCCACAATCCATCCGAACGACAGCGGCGCAAGTATGGACCGTGTCGACGGTGCTCCCGCAAAATACCCAGGAACCTCTCATAGTCATGCAGACTATGATGACCTAAAGATGGGGCCGCGTCCTGATATTGAGGAAGGGCCGCGGGATCACGATGATTTCCAGGATCTCGAAAGCGCAGGGGTTGACACCCCAGGCAACGGGCGCCATATTTGGCTCCAGGAAGATATGATACGCCGACGAGAAGAGATGCTTGCTAGGGATCGGGATAGACAGGAATTCCAGAAGCAGATCTAGGACGCCGTTTGAGGAGGTTGTACATAGTGTTCAGTATACATTTAAATTTGGTCATCGCACAGAGTTATTGGACGAAGAAAGATGCCTCTCATGTGTTTATATTAATACGGCAGAACCGAGGCAGAGCGAATACAATCACCGCATGGCGCTATCAGATAGAGAAATTGAAGTCGCGGGGCAGTTTTTGATACCACTGATCTTAGCAACGAACTAACTGCAGCTACTAGTATGTACAGGGCGTTACTGACACAGGTAAGAATCGATCCTACGGCTGCGCCTTGCACCAGCCGATAATGGACTGAATCGATACCTGAACCTTGGGTCAATCACAAGGTGGCGCCACAGATGTCAATTTCACTTACATATGTACCTGTGACCAGCATGTACACACCGAAAAGAATGAGGAAGTAGTTGAGGAGAGTCTCGGCCGACCTCCGTTTTCTGTTCCATTTCTCGGAGGCCGGATACAGGATTGGCAGATATGCCATAGCCCAGTAAATGAACTTGAAATGGTGTGAGTTAGAGATTGCAGGACAAGGACTGACCCGAACCAGCCATCTTGGGATGAGCGATCAGGAGTGTTGAAATGTGGACAAGACGGCAACATTGCCAAATGCTCAGGAGACTCAACATGTCGGAGAAGAACGGTATGATCTCTGCAATGATGAACGCAAGGACCCAGGTAACGGCGTTAACGGCGCTCCACGTCAACCACCCCTGCAAAGTATTGGTGTAGTGATGATGCGAGTTCCGGTAAAGTTTAAAGAACACGAATCGCGCTGTTACGGATTGCACAGGCGTCGGTCACTGCATTCAACGGCAAACTAGCCTAGGGACGGGCTAGCCGCAGCTGGCCGCCGTGTTTGGCCAGCCGAGGCAGACTTGTCCGATCGGCTTGGCCAAACGGCTTGCCCCCTTAGTGGAGTTTGAATTTGATGGGCGGGCTTGTGCGGCTTGGGCTTGGGTGGGCTTGAACATGTCCTTGGCTACACTATACATTCCCACTGTCGTAAATATCTTCATTTCCGTCCTCCCCCACCCTGGCTTGACGCCTAACATGCAGCGCCGTAGTTGAAAGCCTCTCGGCCGTCATCCCCGACGGGATTGATGGCAAGTGCCTCTGAGGCCAACAAAGTCGAACACTGACACCGTCCCAGGCTCAAACGACTCTCAGTACAATGCAACGAGTTGTAGTGAGTTTTTAAGTCTTTAGAATCAACCGGTACCTCCCCCAAATGTGTTGAGCTCCCCGGCGTTGCTGAAAATGAGCGAGCCGCAAGCCACAATTCAGTTATCCTCGGCTTGTTGAATTTTTGGACTAATATATTTATCTGGTTCCCATAATGTATATCCGTCAATGATGAACTCAATCTGATATATTTGGGTAGTTCTCCTTGACACATCCAGGGTAGGCTCAACCCAAGCCCGTCTGCTCCCCGTCGGCAGATGACACAAGCCGTTCTGCTCGAGCTCAAGCCCGACTCATGCCCAAGGCCCAGTAACATCTGAGGCATGTAGACAGTCTTTCAGCGGTCTCTTATACGGCTGGAGTTAAGCGAGCAAACGGGCTTGCCAAACCATTAAAAAGATGGCCACTTTTCGCCCCCACAACGTGATTCCCAAACAGGCAACTCGCATGTCCTACCCCCAAATGTGGTATCTCTTCGCGAACTGGCTAACAACAGCACGAACTGCCATTGTTCTGAATGAGCCTGGTGTCCAAATGCCTTGAGTTCATACATAGTGCTTGGCAAGGAAATTTTCAGGTAATTGTGCCCTTGAGACTGCTTATTTTGTATTTCTTTGTGACAAAGAGCATATGAATTTATTCCACTGGGTAGAGAGAGGGTAGATACAGCATGTAGTCAATGCCACTGTATAGATGCACAGGGGGAGGGGCACCGGCTGCTGCATACCCGGTGCAGTGAAAGCCAGATAGATCACCGATAGTGATGTACCGGGTCGGGCTTCAAGCCCAAGCCCGACCCAGGCCCGACCCGAAGTCGGGCCCAAGTAGGGCTCAGGGTCGGGCTCAGGATTATTGGCGACCCGCGACCCGGGCTTGGGCCCGGGTCTCTTAGTGTACCTGCTAAGTGAAATTTCGCTAGTTTAGATTGAACTTCGACAATGGGAGTAGAGCTTCAAGGTATCTCGAAAGTTAAATCACCTTCAACAATTTACGCCTGGGTGTAGAATGACCCAAACGACGAGTTTCAACATTTTTGATGGATTGATCGCTGGGTGATGGCGCATTAGTTAATGTTCAACTTGTGTTCAAAAGCCGTTGTTGAGGGCGAATAAGTCAGAAGCAGTCGCAGATCATGAGGGATAGGTAAATAGCTACTTTTCTCGTCCAATAACTCACCTCAAAGCATCATCAAAATTTGCAGTCAAGCCCGGGCCCAAGCCCAAGCCCGACCCGACCCGGGCCCGACCCAAGAGGTGGGTCGGGCTTGTGATATTCTCAAGCCCAAACCCTGTGAGACCCGACCCAAGCCCGGGCTTTCAGGCCCGACCCGACCCGCACATCACTAATCACCGAACATCAGCACCAGGGTCCAGATCCCAGAGGGCGATATATCGCCCCTTCTGGCTGAGCCGAAAATGCGATTAATCAAAGGTTCTCGTTAGAGACCTCACGATACATCGCTTTAGAGGGCCTGCCTTTTCCGGTTGGATAGTTTGCAGCCTATTGCAGACGTCAAGCACGAGGTCGTTGTCGTTATATCTGCATTTGGGAAACAGCGATCAAACGCTCTCGACGCCGTCTTCGACGATGAGCTCAAAAGCCTTCGATAGAATTCACGGAAAATTTTTGAATTGCGCGGTGGGTGACTAGAATACATGATGTAAAGTAGCTAGAGCTAAGGAAGTGATGGGACCCCGCAAAACGTGATTTGGTGGGCTTCAGCGACCCGACAGTCCTACACATGCTGGACTCCCTGGTACCTGTCCCTGCACCAAATTCCGTAAAGAGTGAATGGGCTTCCGCAACTAATAGATGCGAGAGCAGCGAAGGGGGGGATTAGTCATACACCGGCAAGGGCGCTGCGCACCTCAGCAGGACGACCGGAGCGAACCGCACTCTCATTTCCGGTGTTATTAGGCCAGTGATGAAAATTACAAACGCTCTGCTGAAGTTTTGCGGTGGACGATGGAGGACCAAAGAAAGAGGATTGAGGTGCCCGCAGTACGACTTCGGCGGGAGTTGAACCCAAATTCTTCTTGTATTTGATCCGCTCAGCTCGAGTTCCAAAGGACGAGCGATCTACGTTGATCTAAGAAATTGGGTTGAGAGGTTGTAAAAATGCTTACCTAGATTTACGCTTGGCAACAATATGGATGATTTGTTCTCGAAGGCGGTCTTTGCACCAATGCGAGAGAGGGGAGCCAGATAAGAGCTGTGTGCGCAGCAAACTCGACACCACAAGAAAACGATCTCGGTAAAGTCGGTGTCCTATCAAGGTGAATCCGGCGTCCCAAAAATGAGTTGTTGAAACAAAAGATGTTGATGAGGGCTACGGCTTCGGCGGGAGTCGAGTCCGCATTTCTCTCTGGTGCAAGAGGATCGGTCCTACTCAGATGATGAGCGCTCTGTGCCTTCATCTTCGAAGCCTTGACTAGCAAACCGGGATTTTGAATAAACTTGTACTAAGGGAGCCGAGAGAAGTGAAGAGTATCTGAATATCTGAGGATTGGAGGGAGGCTCCCATTATTTCCCGCACGCGATGAATGGGCGATGAATATCTTTCATGGCTTCGGCGGGAGTCGAACCCGTATTTCTCTCCTGAGAAGGACTGAAATCGGGCAAAGGACCGGAGTGATTTAGATTGATCCACAAAGCGTTGAGTAGTAGAGATGTGTGCTGGAACAAACTTAGACTTGGGAGACGCGGGGACGTTTGGTTCTTGAAGCGCCCTGGTCCAGCCAATTGGGAGAACGGTTCTGTGGGGATGTACCCCGAATCAAGTTAGCGAGAGCAGACGCAAGCTAGAAGGGCCGGACAGTTTGAATTTGGCGACAAAAGGATCCACGAGTGCGAGGGGTTGAATAAATCGAGACTTAAAAGTCAGGCTAGGCGGCGAAAGGGGGTGTGGATTGTTGCGGATTTGACGTGGCGTTCAATTGGCTAAGGTGCGATGATCATTGTAATCAAGTAGTCTGCGGGGCTTTTGGTGAACGGAAGAAGAAGGGATTAACATAAACTGGTGGGACTTGACACCACTGGCACCGCCGAGCGCTAAATTCAAGCTGTAGGACTCGGGTTCCAGGCGGAAATCAGAGTGTTCGTCAGCAGCGGTGGCGGGAGGCGGTGGTCGCAGAGAACTCGGGGAAGAGAGATGTACAGAGCATAGAGGAGAAGCAATGAGCACATCGAGTGGGAATCGAGCAACGAGAGAACGTTGTGAGAAGGAGAGGCGGGATTTCGGATCACTCGGATCGAGCTCGGATCAGTCGGCTGTGACCTCTCTCTCGTCAACTCTCTTTTGTAGTCGTCTGTGGCTACCCATCCCTGCATGTTCTCCACGGAGTACGCAGCTAAGGGAGGCGTAATCCCCACGCAAGCATCGATTCCTAGGTCCCTCTTTAGACGTTCTCGACGGCCGCGACTGGACTCGACTGGACTCGACGGAACGCTGGTGTGTCCGCCACCCGATCCTCTCTGAGCTGTGTTCTCAGCGCCACTAGGAGAATCTGGAGTTCTGCCCTTCCTCCGCAACTAGGGGATCGAAAATCATCCGGCTGTCGTTCTCGCCGCGACTCGACTCGACTCGGTATTGTCGGCCGTGCAAGGACTTCGACTGGTGCGTCCGCCACCCGCTCTTCTCCTTGCCAAACGCTGACGCAACGCAGACGCAGATCCATCTACCCATCCATCGACATTCATCGATTCACCAATGCATCTGTCTTCGCGCACACGCTGCCGCCCACTCTGTGTACGCAGGCGGCCAGCTGACGTCCCGCGTTAGAGTGGGTGTAATCCCGGTGCTCTCGGGGAGGTACAGGCAATCCGACTATTCTACCTTCACCTGCAGCCGGTGCTCGAGGTGCGACGTCGTTCGCAACTCGAGTCCAGTACGTTCCTCCGCCCATCTTCCTCCCCACGCAGTTGTTGACCCCGGCGTACGTAGCTGCTGTCGCCCTCAGCGCCTCCCCGTCTCGTCGCGCCTCGTTTCTGGCGTCCAGTACGCGCCCCTGCCCTCTGCTCCACCCATGCCTTGTGCTTACTGTGCTGCCCAGCCTCCTCACCTCACCTCTTCCTCGGATACGGAGCAGCGCGACCTCGCTCCCTGCCACACAAACACCCCAGCGCTGATACCACGCCAACGCAAGCACCCCACGCCGCGCCCACCCCCGTCTCCCTACGCCAGCTCGCTGGGCCTCCGTGTAACCAGCGCGTCGACCGCCCTCGCGCCAGCCCGAATACCCACCTCCTTTCGGCCCCTCACCCGCCGCCCAACCGCCGCCTCCTCGTCCTGTTCACCAAGCGCGTCCGCTCGTCACAGATGTCCGACTCCCCCCACCCCGTGCGCCCATTCCGCGCGCGCTGAGCAGCGGCCCCCTCGCGTCCTTCCGCACGCCCGCGCGCCAAGCCGTGGGATGCGGTGGGGCATTCAGAGTGGCAGGACGACGTTGCCGTATACTCGTTCTGCGCCCGCGCGTCATACTCGGGCTCGCAATCACATTCCATCTCTGGATCGGACGTTACGGGAGGGCATGCATCGCTGCGTCCCTGCTGCCGACGTCGGCGAAGGGATGGCAGCGGATGTGCGGGGCGCGGGCACACCTTGGGCGGCAGCGCAAAGCGTGATGGGGATGCGATGCGGGATACTGAGCGCATGCGCTGGAAGGTGGACACGCAGCGCCGAGGACTAGCGCGCGCGGCGGCGTCGGCGCGGCGGACGATGTGGGTGGGGTACAGGGGATGTAGGTGCAGGATGTGGTGCGTGGCTCGCCGATTTGTGTCTGTCCGGTGGAAGTAGGGAGGACGCGGAGCGGAGGGGAGGAGCCAGCGCAGGGAGTGCGGGGACTCGACCTCAAAGAGGAGGGCGGCCCCCAGGACGACGAGGATGACGAGCAGGAGAGCTCGGCGAGCTCCGCCTCCTCTTGCCCGTGTCGCCCACGTACACCACCGGTGACGCCAAGGCGGCGAAGCGCCCGAAGAGCGTCTCGCCGGCGATGAGCGTCGGCACCCACCACCAGCGCGAGGGCGGAGGTGTTCGCGTCGATTGCCCGGGAGTGATAGCAGGAGCGGGAGCGAGGGGCCCGGGACGTCGCCTGCCAGCGCGGGGATGCATGCGTATGAGATTATGCAGGCGTACGAGGGGATGAAGGGGATGGGGATGGGGATGGGGATGCAGCGCGGGATGGCGATGGGCGTAGGGATGGGCATGGGCATGGTGTATGATGCGATGGCGTCTGCGGCCGCGTCGATGGGGATGGGGATGTCGCCGTCGGTGCACCCGGTGATGATGCACGGGTCGATGCCCATGTACCAGCCTATGCATCCGTTGATGGGCGCCAAGTACGAGCCGCACCACGCGGCGTACGACCTGCACGCGCTCAGCCTCCCGCTCGAGCTTAACCTCGGGATGGGCATGGGCATGGGCTTCCCCTCCGGCGGCATGGGCTGGGCGCACGCGAGCCCGCAGCACCCCGCGTTCCACCACCAGCAGCAGCAGCCGCGGATGATGTACGAGGCGCAGCAGCAGGGGATGTACGCGCACACGCAGCAAGGAGGAGGGCAGGGTGTGGGGCCGGGGCAGTACTTGCACCAGCCTGGGCGGTTCGCGTAGGCGATGCCTTGCCTCATCGCCTTCCGTCTGCTCGTCTCGCTTCGCTCGTCCTCCTCGTCCGCTTTGATCCCCGTCTGCTTTCCATCCCGACTCCGTTTCTGCTTCCCGTCCCCGTCCCCGTCTGATCCCCCCGCCCACGCGTGTATACCCCCGCCCGACTTGCACCCGTCTTTGCCCTGTCGTGTATCTGTTCCCGCCCCTGTCCGTGCCTGCTATTGGAATCCCGCCGTTTTCTTACCCCGCCGTCGTCCGTTTACATCGACCGCCTTTTGCTCCCCCTTTCCTTCCTCGCCACCGCCGGCCTTCTTCCCCGCGCCGCGATTCTCCACCGACTCTAGCCCCGGCGCACTTGCTCCCTCGGTGCCTGCTTCCTTCTCTACCGCACCCACCCTCCCACGACCTTCCTCGCCCGCGTTTCCTCCCCCACCGCCTTCCTCCTTCCCTCGGACCACCCCGCCCCCCGTACCCGCCCGTAACGACACCACCCCACGCTCCTTAGCTTACCCGTACTACCTACCTATCTATCTATCGATCTATCTATCAATCTACTACCGTTCCTTCCTTCCTTCTTTCCCGTTCTTTCACTTCTTGCTTGCTTGCGCTTCTCGCTTGCTGTTTTGGTTTTGTTATTCACGTAGTTAGTTAGACCGCGGTGTTTTGTCTCGCGCCTGCAGAGAGGAGAGGCTTGGCCTATTTTGTTGTAGCTGTATTTGTGTAGGAGGAGAGGAAGGAGCGTAGAAGAGGGTGCGTAGAAAGCGAAAGAGAATAGGAGGGGAGGGGAGGGGAGGGGAGGGAATGGGGGTGGAGAGTGAATATAAGCGAATGAATAATTCGAGTGGAATTTCTAGTCAGATGAGCTGAGTTGTGTCGGGTGGGGTCTTTTGTCACCTAACATTGTGCAGGTACCTAATGTAATGTACGTGGATAAACAAACACCCGTACAATGTATGTACAGTGCTACCTTTGCGCTTGGGCCCTTGAACTTGGAACGCCCGCCCAGCTGCAGTATTTCCTTTCCTTTTCAGTAACTTAACCTCGTTGCGCCCTGCTGGATGGAGGGGCGGATCGGGAGGTATCGAATTGGCATTGGCAGGCAGCTGATGTCGACAGTCGAATCGGACGAAATTCGGAGGTGCGAGGTTGTCATGATCAGATTAAGCTGGGAATCAGGCACCGCGCAGAGGAAGAGGAACTGGAGGCCCGCTTCTGATCAGTAGGTGTGCGTGAGATATTTACGAGTGGACAGTGATGGTGAGGGTCGCGTGGCTGCACACGGTGACGGGACGGCGCGTGGATCGGATTCAAGCTTCGAACTTCGAGCTGAACTGTAAGTGTTCAGGGGAGGACCTGAGGACGGGCGGTCCGAGCGCTAGTTTGTGTTTTATTTTTATTTTTGGGCGGGAGGCTAGGTGTTTATTTATTTATTTCTGCGGGGCGATTCCGTGCAGAGAATGAATTCGCCGGCGCGGCGCGGCAGGTGAGCCGTGAGATTTGAGAGTGGTTCGCGGCCCAGGGGTAGATTTAACATCGGAAGCCAGCTTGGACTTCATATGGTTCTATTGAGATTTCAGAAAGAAAATGTTGCTGAAGGCCGAGGGGCGTGATCGTCGGTCAGCGGAGCGTCGAATCGACACCTTATGCATTCCATCAGTAACACAGATGGGTCAGGTTAAACCTCAGAGGTTGCGGATCATTAACCATTTGAAACGGTTAAATCCGTTAGTTAAACCGAGAGTTTGCGCTCTCGAGGTGTACCCACTAATTGGGTGCTTAACCGACCTTTAATACACAAATCCCGTTAAACCAAAATTAAAAACCCGTTAAATATACATTAAACTGTAAATTAACCCGTTCAACCAAACCTGACCAGATTGAACTGGACCCGTTTAACCCGGTAAACCGCTTGGTTAACACAGTGATTCCGCCACCGGTTTAGTCCTGTCGGACTCTCAGCCCAACCCTAAAAGAGAGGGAAACACTACCTACCATTCCTAGGATTATTCCGTGGGCAGATTTGGCTTTGTACCAGGCAACAGATATACATGTTAGGTATTATTGGTGGGTGACAACGCACCTCGGTTCCAATCTTGAGCCGGAGCTTCTTGCGCTGCGCCGCAATTGGGAAGCGAAGAGGATTATCACGAGGAGAGACGGGTCAGCCAATTAAAACGTACCTGCCGGTGCATGCCACCGACCATCGGTGAGCCAATGAAATTGAATGAGATCGGTGAATGCGGCAAGGGGGGTAAGGGAAGGTTTAGATAAGAATATCGAAGGGAAGGAGGGAGGCCTAGGGCTTATATGAAGGGAAAGGGAGAGATGTAGATGGGGGGAAAGGAAGAGAGTGGCACGCCCATTGTTTGATTGCGCAAACAATCACATCGTGTCTGCGGAGTTTGAAATGACTTGTCATTTTCCAGGGCTGTTCAGCATACTTGACTTCAGTCTGCCACACTTAAATGAAGTTCCGCATTAGTTCTGAGTCTGGTTAACAAGTTGTATATGGTAGCATGTTGAAATTCATTCAAAAAGCATTTTGCACACTGTTAAACTCAAGTTCAAGTTAAACCACCTAGTTGAATCCAAGTTTAACCCGTTGGTTTAACTTTCATCACGGGGCACTGGGCAACGAGATGATAAGAAAACACCAGAAATCGACGGTTAAACCAACCGATGTAACCGGTCAAAATGGTTAATGATTTGCAACCTTAATGGTTTAACCTGCCTCATCGGGAAGTCGTTCCATCTCGAGCGATCTGGTCAGATATCTGTCGTCGACTCCGACTCGGTTGTGGCGCCATTCACAAGCTGACCGCGGGCCTGAATTTCTCCGTCGACGTCGTGGGCATTGTACATTTTATATTACTGAGTCTCTGTTTAGCCTCGATTGGAGATCACTGGTTGAACATTTCAAGTTGTTCAGTGAGAATATGGGTGAAAAACTTCCTTAATTTTTCACACTTTTTTCACTGAAAAAGGAAGTGAAAATTTCAAAACATTTTCTGGACTTTTTGATTGCAGGGTGAAATTTTTTAAATAAAATAGTAAAGTGCTGTAAAACTGTTAAATTTTCCATCTACTTTTTCAGTGAAAAAGCGTGCAAAATAAAGGAAGTTTTTCACCAATATTTTCACTGAAAAATTGAAAATGCTCAACCAGTGGATCCAACATTAGCAGTTGTGGTTGATTTCTCTCCCGTCGGAGCGAAATTTCAGGATGAAAGAAACGACAATCCAACTGAAGGCGTTGGGTGGCGAAGAAAGGCGGGATGCTATCTCTCATTCCTGCAGCATCAATGCGGACCGAGGTCTGCAAGACAGGCGCCATTGCGTGTACCCTGGGAAAATCCCTGGAAACACAAAATACGGGGTTAATATTCACATGCCCGCGCCCACATACGCCGCTCGTGAGCATCAATTTTCAACGCCGATCGTTTCAAGGTCTCGTCGTTGTCTAAATTCAACTCGGAACGACAGTAGCGATCTTCGATCATCGATATTCAAGAGCGTCACTGCGTTCCGCGCCCCGATAGCCGAGGCCACGTGGAGCGTCTGCCACGTCTGGCTACGTCCGCCGATCCTAGCGAAGCTTCTGCTACCTTCGTCTCGTCGCTTAGCCACAGCAACTTAGCCACAGCCCGTGGTAGGTAGGTAGGTACAGTGGCGGCGAAAAAGAATGAGCGTGGTGGTTTGGGCCCATTTCTTGACTGAATTACTTCAAATAAAATCATGCCATGAAATTTGAGTGATTTCAAGCTCCTCTACACAAAGTAAACCATACTATTCCTGGCCTGTTGTTCCGGAGTAAAATTATTTGGCGTACAGTAGTTCACCGGGAAGCGAAACGCTCAAGCGAACTCGCAATTCCCGGGCCGAGATTGGATAAAGTTGTTGGGATCTCTTCACAGATCGATATAGATGTGTCAGGGCTACCTGGCAATATATAGTTTTATAGGGAAATGTTGTGTTTTGATTGAGAATGAGGCCATTCTTCTACAAACATCCGATTTTGCAGAATCACGTGGAAGCGAAACACTGCGAAGTGACCTGTGGGCCGCCGATCGTTGCAATCCAGCCCCAGGAGTGTTTATATTCGTGTTCTACGACCTTGAAAACCCTCAGTTCACGCGTGCGCAGGAGGAATTGCGCGCCCGAAATACCGTGCCTCCGACGGATTATATCCAACAAAATAGGCCAAAAAATGGCGAACACAAAGTGATCTGCCACAGGTTCCACAGAACCTTTTTGGGCAATTCCTTTTGCTATGAGCCATTTCTCATGGCTAACTATCCTCTCACAAAAACTGGGGCCCGTCGGATGCCTGGGATCCGGGAAAAAGCCGGTGTTTCGCTTCTACGTAGTGTTTCGCTTCCCGGTGAACTACTGTATTCTGAAAAATTGACTTCGTGGATTTGCATGGTACCAAAAATCAGTCATGATAGCATGAAAGTACTTGAAAAATGGAGCATAGTAGCACTTTGTTTGATGAAGATTGATTGGCATTTGGGCTCACAAGGAGGCCCTCAAGTTGGCCATTTTGAGCAAATATGAGCAAAAAATGGCCAAAGTGAGCAAAAATGACCAACTTGCAGCGAACATTGTGAGCTCAAATGTGCATCGATTTCACTGAACTAAAATCCTAGTATGCTCCATTTTTCACGGACTTTCATGCTATCATGGCCGATTTTCGGTACCATTCAAATCCATGAAGCCGACTATTCAGAATATACCAAATAATTTTATGCCGGGACAATAGGACAGGCATAGTATGGTTTACTTTGTGTAGAGCTTGGAATCACTCAAATATCATGGCAGGATGTTATTTGAAGTGATTCGCCCAGGAAATGGGCCCAAACCGCCGCGCTCATTATTTTTCGCCGCCACTGTAGGTAGTATTACATGGCACGGTCCCCTGAGGAACACCGGTTTCCAGGGATTATCTAATGTACGGGCGCTGAAATACATTATTGCCCCTGGACCTCTCCAAAGCACCAAAGACGAGCTCACGGCCGCAGACTTCCAGTCTCGCTGCGGTAGATCCAGGGAACCCTAGAGAAGCAGAAAATCAGCACAGAAAAAGTGGGACCAATTATTAATATCAGGTGTTGTTCAAGCGGAATACGGGGATGGCATAGAATATTTGGAGAACATCATTGGTAAATTTGGCTACAAGTCCAATACTGGGTCTGGAATATATCATGGCTTTCAAAAACTCTGTCTCAGAGTCCTCTGTCATGAAGCATCGCAGGTTTGGAGATATGGAGAATAATTGTTCCCTGAATGACTTGCAAAGTTCAACAAGCGCGTCTAGTGACGTGTAGGTGATTAGCGCGTGTTCAGGAGTTTCAACCTCTTTCTTACAAAGCCTACAAAGCCTATTCGCCCGGGGCACTGGCTGATACGCATGATCCATATAGCGCAATATTTCAACGGCTAGTAGGTGAATTGAAAGCATCACCGAGGTTAGAGCCTCTCGGTGCGTCTGGGTTTTCACCATTGTGAGGTAGTACCACGTGATTGAAGTTATCTGTGCTGGAGGTTTGTCCTTCCGAGGTTCTATCCTTCCGTGAAGCAAGTACAACTTTTCTGATGAGTCGATTGTGTCCTGTAGCCATTCCAGCATGAGTCTGTCCACCAATTTTGCATAGCTCTCTACATCTTCAATTGAAGTTGTCATAGTTAGAACCGGCTCGGGGCATCGGAATGGTAGTCTCGCAGCAGCCGTGATCAGCTCCTTGACCCAGCACTTATTTATACCTCGGGAGGAAAGTTCTATTGAACTATCCAGAGCCGCGCGGGCGTAGTGCTTCTTATCAAGTCCAAGGAAATAGGTTAGGTGCCTTAGGACCAGTTGTAGACGTCGGACTCTAATTGGGGTTATCCCAGTTTCCGTGAATAAAGGCGCGACCATGGAACGAGAGTGCAGGTCCAACATGTGGCGGATGAATCTAATCTGAACCTTCGTTAACAGCTTGACATGGACATCTTCGCTATCTGGGGTAATTTCGTATCCATGAATAAGATGACAGTCTACTCAAGCCATGTAGAGCTCTTTAAGTTCTTTTGGCGTCAGCCTTCCCGTCATGCCCTCGATGGCCATGATACGATGTCCGCAGTAACGAGCAGTGCGAGCTTTTGCCTTGTAGTGAGCCGCAAGAATGTTTTGTGTGTCTGTCCGGAATGTGACCCCAACATATTTCTCTTCAGTCTCTATCTTGAGTTGAGTCTTCCCAAGTATAAAAACTGGGAGTGGTAGTGGCGGCGGGGTTCTCCCATATCTAAATATCAAGATGATTGTCTTGATCATGTTGATGAGAATAAAGTTCCGCGCACACCACTCTTCAAGAGCGAGGAGCTTTCCTTGGAGACCTCGGGCGGAGAGTGATACAAGGAGCATATCATCCGCTTGTGCAAGCAAGGAAATTCGAACAACAGCCAGGAAAACATCGTCCTTGTCGGGCATCATCTTCAAGTCAGCCAGAAATAGATTCCAGAGAATAGGTGAGGCTGGGTCTCCTGTGAGGAGCCCAATGAGTGCCTTGAATTCCTCCGATTCCATATCTCTGTGGTGCACATAGTATGTCATTCGCTTGTACAGCATTCGAAGCCAGTCAAAGATTGCACCACCCATTCCCAATCGGAATAATTTTAACCATAGTGTTGGCTGATCCGTGGAGGGAAAGGCATTGGATGCGTCAATTACCGCCACTCAGCGACGGTTACGACACAACTGTCAACATTCTGGGGTATATTCTCGTGCAATACACCTGGGCTTCGCAATCGTAATGCCGAATTTTGATGGTAGGTCGCGTGAGTAGGGCAGCGTTGTATTTTTTGCGAACATGAGGAATACGGCAATCCTGAAGAGGCAGATCTCCTCGGAATTCAGATCCAGGTCCTTTGGCTTCTCACATGCTGTCCGCTGTAGTCAGGTTGAAGCGGGGATACATTAGGAATCCCTCGGCTTGACACGTTCCTCTGCATGTGACCGACAGGAACGTTGACAAATGGTTGAATATTGCCTCCCTGCCGGTACCACATTCGCTATCGTTCCATCTTATGGGAACATATATGGATTTCAATAATAATAATATAGTAGTCGCCATCCTCCCTAAACCTTTCTGAGTACTAGTCCCACCGCGTCACTGCCAACTGTGCTTGTTCCTAACAAAAATAGAAAATGAACAAGATCATATTTGTGATGCAGATGTGAGTGATTTTCTCGACTAATGTCCATATCCTGCATGCCCAAGGAATGCAAACCGATCGCTAGATACGTGATGTCTCCAATCCCTCCACAGCCTCCAAAGCCTGCACAGTCCCCGCCGTTAGGTTTTTGCTCTGAAATGTGAGATGGCAGAGCCGAGCGCAAGGGTCGTTGCCAGGATATTCCCGCGAGCGTGTGTGGGCCATCGCACACAGATCATTCTCCATTTTGACACGCTCCAGAGCTGAGGTTCCATGCATGTCGAGCATGACAGTGATCGAGGTCACTCTGCGCCCGCTGCAGCAGGGCCTGCCATCACGTATGGTAACCTTCAAATCAGAGAGGGGGGAAGTGCGGGCGTTGCAATGTACAATGAGATTGGACACCGTCGGGCTGAGTACGAGGAGGTTGGACATGGCGGTGAGATCCAGGACGTGCTTGACTTCCAGCGTCTCAATCGCCGTTTCGGGTGATTCCTTTCGGAACAAGTAGTAACGGAACAAGGAGTCCAAACCCTGGTCATCCACGATCAGCTGGAGAAGGGCCCGCAGCACGAACAAGGGGAGCACATTGAAGTGCGGGATCTGTAGCGAGCGCAATTGAGGGAGGTGGACAGATGGTATGTAGATAAACTCGTCATCCAGGTCGGTCAAGCAGAATAACTCGAGGACCTCGAGATTTGGAGTGCTCATCAACACCGTCTGGCAGAACTCAGCCGACCACGGGGCAAATATGCGGGTGAGCTGAGGCCAGGGAAGGAGGATCCGAGTGTGATGCTCCCATGCAGACAGCTGGACTGTCCGAAGGGAAGGAGCATTCCCAAACGGATTGGAGGTAATCGGGAGTGCAGCCGTCGTTTTCCGCGGATCGAGTGGTTGAAGGAGGCTGATTGTAAGGCTCTCCAGCAGTTGAATCTGGTTTTCCACCTGCGTGAGAGCACCCATATGCTCTGGAAGTAGATGCAGGTCTGCTGAAACCCACAGACGAGACACATTAGCCATGACTTTGAGGAGCTCGATTGGTGGGTGGCCAGTGAGGTTTCGGCTCCTGGTGCTCCCAAAGGAGACGGTCACCGGAGCATTAAACACTCGGCCGGTCTGGATGGTGAGCTGCTCCACACTGCGTGCCCCAGGGTGGGGTGCGGAAAGCTTCGTCCAGAGGGTCGGGATCCGCACTGCTATTTCTCGCCATCTGCGGTCGACCAGCGCCAAGGCCCACGGTGGGGATTGGTCCAAGGCCTCACCCTCAACGGTCTTCACCAGGATGCGGTCGATAAGTTCCACGGGGAGGTCAGCCTCGGTGCTGGCCGATAGTGTCAGCAGAGGTGACATAGGCAGAGATCGGGCTTCGGGACTCACACAGTTGCTGAAGCTGGTGACATGTGACAGGCTCTGTGATGGGACTCTGATGCCAGTGATGGCAAAAGTGTGCTGTTATAACTATTACATTCAAACTCCGCTATGATCATCCGACATATTTCCGAGTCCTTATGTAATCACTCTTTTAACCAATAAGGTTTTCATGATCGTGAAAAGTCGGTACTTATACTGGGAACTCTGCTCACTGGAAAAGAACAGAAAACCCAGAGAAGGCACAGAGAGGCTGTTTTTCCGGAGTAGTTTGCTAGCAGCGAGAGGACAAGAAGATATCAAGAAGGTGAGGAAATGGTACAATGTCAAGAAGAGTATCAGACTTTGACAAATAACTTTTGAGCTTGCACAAGGCTAAACAAGACTTCAAGCCCCACCAAACGGCGCGCAAGCTAACGAGGTCACAAACCATGTCGACGATCTCACAAGGTGGCCGGTTCGATTCTGTCTAGTGCCATAAAGTGGCCGCATTTTCTCCTGTTGGAGCGAAATTTCAGAATGAAAAAACAATCCAACTAAAGCCGTCAGGTGGCGAAGAAAGGCGGGATGCTATCTGTTATTCCTACAACGTCAATGCGGACTGAGGTCGGAAACACAGGCGCTATTGCGTGTACACCAGGAAAATTCCTGGAAACCAGTGTTCATGAGTTGGACCATGCCATGTGATCCTACCTACTGGCGTCTACGTGATACCTTGAACCGAGAATCATACGCGTCCCAAATATAAAATAGCTAATCCCAGCCGCATGACTCAGCAGACGCTACCGCAGACCGAGTCCCGCCGTGCCCAGGTTGAAGTTGGACCCGACGAAAATAAGGGCTAATATTTACATCCTCGCGCCCACATACTCCGCTCGCGGGCATCAAGTTTCAACGCCATTTGTTTCAAGGTCTCTTCGTTGTCTAAATTTAAATCGCACCGACAGTAGCGATCTTTGATGTTCAAGAGCATGTTGAACTTGCTAGCTGCGCAATGGAATGCTCATACCAGCCAAGGGTATGTGGGGAATCCTCCGGCGTTACGCATTCCTCTGCATGTGGCCGACAGGAACATTGATAAATGGTTGAATGTCGCCTCCCTGCCAGTACTACATCCGCCGTCCTTCCATCTTATGGGCACGTACAGGGAATTAAATAACAACTAGCAGTTTGCCCGTGCTACGCCACGGAGAATTGAGAGAGAACCGTGGGAGCTTATATCTGGAGAGATAATCACGCCGCTCGTCACCAACCTTCGGTTGGTTCCTCGCGGCTCTATGGGCGAAGCATCTGCAGCCTTCAAATGTATTAACTCTCCCGGCTTGTGTATGCCTTCAATTTTTTTTACCTCGCTTTTGTCTCTGTACCTGCTCTCCAACTGTTACATTTACAATCACGTTGACATTAACCCGTTCATGCCAAGTTTTTTAAAATGGTCGGACTTTTCCTCGAAGCTCCTTTCCCTCTCACGCAGGGAAAACACCAATAATGTGCTTTTAACATTGAGCTTAGTGCCTGAGAACCGATCTACCTGTATTAGAACTCATTGACTTTCGACCGATGTTCTTCTCTGCCTTCCGCTTGCCATCCAGAGTTCCTCTGAGCTCAGGTTACCGGATCTCAACAGTTAAAATAGGAAAGTGACAGTTTGGTGGAGAATTGACCATTTAGGTGGAGCGGTGGGGTAAATGACATCATTCGGAACTCGGCGCGAGGTTTGTCTTGAGACAAAGCAGCCCGAGAGCCAATCAGGTTGTGTGGTCAGACATAAACCTATGTGGATTCTTATATAGATAACACTCGCAGTAACCTGTGCTTCGCCACGGTCGGAACATCAAAACAGTGCGGTGTTTCAGCCGGGTAGTTAGTTACCTGTCCTACGCTAGGCTTTATCGGTCACATCCATAGTTCAACTATGAATATTGAAGACGCCGCTCGTCGCCAACCTTCGGTTGACTCCTCGCGGCCTCAGGGACATTCAGCTAATTCTCTCGACTGGTCTGACCAGAATTCACGCGAAGAAGAGTAGCTTTGATAGACAGGAACCATCGTAGTGTACGTATATAATTCAGCTGACTTAACATCTTTCAGAAACACATTTATTGCTTGATTTCGTATGGGTTTATTTAAGTTGGTGGAGCTCATCTAAGCATGCGACTGCAATAACTTTCTCGCTATCTGTTTTGCCGCCGGGGCTCATTGATCGTGTATTCCCGGTCGAGTGCACAATCTAGAGCCTGGATCATATCTGCTCACACACCCTAGAGATCAAAGACTTGTAGAGAACTTGAATTTGAACACACCGCAATCGGGGTCACATTCTAAGCACTTTTCTCCTTCCTCAACTCTCCTGCGTAAGGTTTGAGCTCTGGATCGAACATTATCAGGTCCACGTGTCTGCAATAACCCTTCTATATTGGTGGCAAGCTCTCGCCGCCGGCGTGCCCTCTGCGCAGCAGCACGCCGTGGATTTATTGACTTGGGACCTTTGGGCTGCCAAAATCAAATGCTGAATGGGGCCAACACAAAATCCAACTCACATTCCTTGGTTCTCTTTCGACTCTCTATCTCTCCGCTTCTTTTGGCCAAGTGAACGCCGTTCAAATTCATTCGGAGGCTAACGACGTCGACAGGTAGGCATCAAAATTCGTGAGTCAATATAGCACCTTCCTGTCCATAAATATCAGGACTTGTGAGATTACCGAAGCTTTGCGGGCTAATTCGAGGGCTCATTCTTTCTTGGATGTTTAAAGGACTCTGGTAAACGTGAGTTGCCGCCCCCTTCGTAGGCCGCATCAAGATGTCAGGTTCACCTTGACTAAGAATGGCTCCGGTCTTGTTTGAGATGGAGATTTAGGAAGTAGTGGCCGCAGTCTACGAGGTTCTTTGGTGCTCATGGGGAGACAAAAGGATGCGAAATCAAGTCAATTGAACAGTTATAAATAGAAACTCAACACTCGAGTGGAACGGCTGCTGGAAATTGAACATCCCGGTGGAACCGTGGAGCGGATGACGTCGTTTGGTGCCCCGGCAGCCAATTTGAATGTCCCAGAGTCAACTGGTCTTGTCTCGCTAGGACAGGGGGTCTTCAATTGTAATATAGATTCCGAGTTCCACTTCTGAAATGCCAATTTGCCGCCAGGATCCCGGTCAACAGATCTCAGCTGACTCGCTATCGTGACATTATAAATAGTACTTCAACATTTCGGTGGAACTCCAACACGGCGGTGGAGCAGTTACCTCATTTTTCTGCGCAAATCCAGCATCTCGACAGTGAACTGTGGAGCTAATGCTTCTTCATTCCCACGGGCACCACTTTTGTCTCGACAAACCACGGCTTTTCTTATATAGATACTATTATAGCCACCATCTTACCCAAAACTTTTGCTACTCCCCCCGCGCCACCGCTAACTGCGCACGTTCCCAACAAAAATGGACGACGCAGTCATAGGCACCTGCGGTGATCGACGCCGAATGTCCAAATATCCAAATCTAACCATATCAGAACAGTCAGTAGGACAGACTGGGATGAGAGAAGCACACCTCGATCTCTGATGTTGAAACAGGTATTTAAAGTCTGTGCCCGAATGCGATCAAGGAGTGGAGGTAAACATCTTCACTTGTCCGGAATGGGGCAAATGAGCCCTACGACATTGTGGTTGTAATAATCTTGCGGTGTTGGGTAAGACTGGGTAGGATGGAATGGGTGCGATAGCACGCACTCTCACGCGTGGGTGAGTCAGTATACGGGTTCAAAATTCTGACGCCGCCTGGGCGGATACAAACCTGAACGCACACACCGCACGTGGGGAACGAGTGTTATTTTAGGTGCGTGGCGATCCTAATCCATTCGAGGACAATACCCACAGCTCCTCATTCCCATTGTGGCCAACTCCGCGCCGCCAAATATGTACTACTTTGTCCCCACACCCTACACAGCCGGTCATCGTGACCCAGACTCAGTGTAGGTCCGCGTGGATCCGATGTCCGCAGCCCATTTCACACCGCACGCCGCTGAAAGTCACCCAGATCGCTGTGGAAGGTTACCCGATTGACTTGGCAGAGTCACCCGATTGACTTGGCAGATTAACTTGCGCACCAAGCGGAGTTTACATTTGCCTGGGTTAACTTGTTTAGCTTGCGCTTGGATTAACTTGTGGTTGTGCCCAATTGCACCCACCTTCCCAACCAAAAAAAAATATCTCGTGGATAACCTCCTCAAGCCCTCCAGTCGTCCTCCAACTCCCCGAGAGCCTTTGGGGACCATCCCAGCCGGTCCTCGGCACGAGTTGATGTCATCATCGATGTTGATGGCGGCGTTGATATCGCCGGTGTCGGTGAGCAGCTGCTTATTGAATTTTCCTTCACAGATGCTCCTCACTTGAATGAGCCATAAGCTGTCGTGGATAATGAGATTCAGTAAGCCATGCCAAATTTATATCCGAGTCCTACGGCGTCACCGTCAATACAAGTCCACCGCGATCCCACTGCCTCAGAGAGTCTTTCCAACCACCCCCGCATCCTTCCGACTACCTTAGTTATGCACACAAGTCAACTTTTTTACGTAACTTGCGCACCCAAATCCACGTGCAAGCCAAGCCAAGTTAATCTGCGCAGGCACAAGTCAGTTTGGCAAGTTAAAAAGTGTATTCTCCTCCTGCTTCTGTGTGGCGCTCCTCAAATTCTGTCATAAAAGTCCCACTTTCAAAATAGGGCTCTCATCCGTTCCCGTGTTCGACGGGACGATGGGCCGTTTCTACGGGAACGACCCCGCCCGTACCGGAATTCTTGGGATACATTGACGGGGCGGGTACAGAACGGGCGGACCCGTAAACGGGTAACCCGTACCCGTCCGTAAACGGGTCGACGGGTTGATGGGTATATGAGGGTCCATCTGGGCCGAATGTGGGCGAAATTGAGCTCGGTTTTGGCCGGTGAGGGAAGCAACTCGATTTTGGGAGTAGAAGTAGGATAAAACAGCTTTTCCTTGCAATTTCATTTACCGGATATCAGAAATCGGGGATGACCGGTATCCTCCGAGGTTTTTATCTCCACCGAATCTCTCCCATTTGAGTCCATCCGAGTGAGTACCGTCGTATTTGTTTATGTGGAACGCAGCAGTTCTTTTTTTCCTGTGTTAATAGGAGGTGATTTCTGACCCCAGAACAATAGAAATTAGGCTCAAGAATTTGTTGAAGAAAATGATCCCAACAACCGTCAGAAACGGCCGTCACCCGTCGTACGGACGGGAACGGTCCGAGTGGGCCTGAGAAAATGGCCTCGACGGAACGGGTACGGGACGGATGGCAGAAAAACGGCCGTTCTTACCCGTTCCGTCGAACGGGACGGACGGGTTAGAGCCCTACGAGTCGGAGTATAACAATTCAAGGACAGTCTATTCAGGAGCCCCGGTTGCAGACAGAAACCCCTCTTATTCGGAAGCCCTCAGATTATTCAACTTTCGGGGGCTTCTGTCTAATCCGGGCCTCCGGCCGAAACCGAACAACACACCTCGTAAATCACGTCAAATAATGTTTTTGGGGTGTCTTCTGGTGTCTTTCTTCATGTCTCTCATGAGTCTCATCCCACATGTGATTTGCCCCGAGTTTCGGAGCTTGGCACAGCGCTAAGCATGAATCAAGCTTCATGGTGAAGGCTACCGACCGTTGCCGTTAATACCCAGTGCCGTTCCGTTGGAAATTAGCGGTCACAGCACGGCTACCCGTCGGTTTCCTTTGCCTCAAAATCAACTGCCAGAGAAAAGGAACAGGTGAATGATAGTTCTGAAGAATTACTATGATCTATCGTCCGACAGATGGAGACTAGCTGTTAGCAGTTTTGAGAAGGGAATTCATACATCATGTTATAGAAGTACACTCGAGCAAGCTATATACGACGGAACCCCGCCAGGTATACATATCTACAATTTTTTTTTTTTGAGAGCTACACACTGTCCCTCACACGACAGTGGGAACTCGATCTTCATTATCTTGCGTCGGATTTTGTAGTTTGATTACATGTGATGTCCCCATCTCTCGAATCACAAGTTG
This sequence comes from Mycena vulgaris, assembly GCA_029204335.1. NCBI lineage: Eukaryota > Fungi > Basidiomycota > Agaricomycetes > Agaricales > Mycenaceae > Mycena > Mycena vulgaris. The sequence goes on along the minus strand of JARGYA010000391.1, from coordinate 20,064 downwards.
TGGGTGCATTGAGCTTCATGAGATGGGCCAAGACTTCTTTTGGCCTCTTCTCCAGAGCACTGAGCCTTTCATCAACTTGATGGACATCCCTTATTTGTGACGACCGTTCAAACAGTGGACGGGCATCTGTCCAGAATACCACCGCCTGTGCTAAATCACCCCGTTCCTGAGCCATATCACCTAGACGGAGCATACATTCGGCTCTGCCGTGATGAACATCCATCAGGGTGAATCCCTCAAATGCAACAGTGAAAAGGCTGATAGCAGTATTCTGATCATTGAGATCTGAGAATACATCCCCAAGAAATTGGAGGGCCTTGTGGACAGAGAAGAGAGCCTTTGGTTTGACTTGAGAGAATGCACAAGAAAAATCACTGTCCAGTCAGACATTAAGGTGGTTGACCCCCAGGGTCTCACATTCCCTAGCTGTTCCAAACAGTATGTCATCTGGTCATCGTCCTTTCCTCTGGCAGAGTTGAGACATTCCTCAAAGGCTGACTTAGCTGCCAGCGGGTTTCCCTCTCTCAAGTCAAGGACGGCCTGAAGGGTGTCACACCATATAACCAGCCTGATGTAGTTCATATTGGTAAAAATTGACTTAGGTGTATGAAGCTTTTGCTGAATGACAGCTGAGGGTCCATCACATAATATGTCCATTGAAGTAACATTCAATAAGGCAAGGCCATGCTTATGTGGAGCTCCTTCTAGAGAATTTCTTTCCAGAATCTTCATATGGACATTGCGAGCCTCAGTATATTCTGATTCGGCCTCATGTAGAGTTGCCTCCGCATTCATGACAGCATATCCAATAGCACTGTCAGAAAGCTCACAGAGATCAAGAAGGTTCCTTGCCTCCCGGCATAAGGACATGGCATGAGCAAAGTCGCCCAGTGAATACCAGCATATGGTTTGGATATGCACTGCTCTCGCTTCAATATGCAACTGTGTACATAGTCTTGCCAGCCTCTGGGACTCAGATGCATGCAGTTGTCCTTTGGAGTAATCCCCGAGCCTGAAATGGGCCCATCCCATGTCATACAATGATATGGATTGTGCCTTGATGTTCCCACATGAAATTGCGAGAGTGAGTGAAGTTTGTAAGAAATTCAATGCTGCCGGGATATTGTTATCATGCCCCATATAATACTGGGAAACTGCAATGTAAAACTCGCCTATTTGTTAGTCTGACAGTAGTCAGAGACAGATGGTAGAAATTCAGGAGGAACATTAACATTTAACAGATGTGTTGCTGACTTGAGCAAGGTGCTCCAAACCTTGATCAATGAGGTGTGCCGGATTGGGGATAGGGCAATTGACCCATCCCTGGAACTGTGCTGTGATGTAGCAAAGTTCCAGTTGGTGGTCTCTACATTTCGGCAGATGAGGCATAATCTGGTCCCTCAACATGATGTACAATTGGCGGTGCCCCATGCTCTGACAAAAAGTCATAAAGTGGATTGTGCTGTAGATGGTATTCCCCAGTTCGGCAATCATCTTGCTGCAGGCTGTATTGAAGGATGCTTTGGATGTTTGCAAATTTGATCGGATATGAATGACTAGCTCATGATTGGGAAATTTTAATTCAAGCTGCAGCAGTTGACGAAGTTCTATTAAGAGCGGATGGATGAGACATGATGTGGGAGGGCTTGATTTTTGCATATACTCCCGAATGGGCACCAAGGTCTTGACCCTTCCAAGTTCCTTGTAAGCAAGCGAGGTGCGGAGCACTGCTGCTTTACAGCCTAGGATATCTGGAATAGGAAGGTTACTTTCCACAAGCTCTCTATCTGACAGGCCATCGGGTAGTATCGATAGCAGGCTCAATAGATCTTTAGCTTGAGGAAATGAACTCATCCGAGGACTTGACAGGGACAGTGAAATGGATAGATCCAAATTTGATCTCCTGTCATGCCCTTCTGAAGATCAATGATGTTCTCTCTGCCTCCCAGCGATCTAAAATCTTGGGACAGCCTTCTGTGTCCACCATGTGGGATATGAGATTGATTGCGAGAGGCATGTTTCCGGTCAAAGAGAGAACTCTGTCAATATCTGAACTGTCGTAGATGTCTTCTGCAATGTCAATGAAGGTCTGCCTAGCAGCATCTTGTGACAATGGCTCCAAAGGTGGCAGAAATGGCCGTGTCCACCTCACATTGCCTGGTCTTTCAGCACCCCGCATTGTAATCTACGGTTATGATCATATCAGCTTGAGCTCAGATAATAGAGGTCTCACTTACAATCAAGGCCAAATGTTGTATGTCTGCAAGCAGGGAAAGGAGCCCCTCTCCTTCTCTCCGAGATTCCAGCAGCTCCCACAAAGTCTCGAGATTGTCTAATATCAATAAGGAGGCTGGGCTGCTGGACAGATACCGAAGTATACTCCGGGTCAGATCCTTGCCTGCCTTGATCCCAAGATGGATTCCAATTAGAGCAACCAGCTCAGATTGAGTGGATACTGCATCACAAGCAATAAAGAACCGATGCTGTTCGTATCTGCTCGAAATTTCCACATGATGAAGCACAGCCCTTTCCAAGCTTGTCTTGCCCATCCCACCGGCCCCTAAAATTGCAATCCTAGGCGGTTCTTCGTGAAACAGACGTAGAATGTCTGAAACTTCTGATTCTCTTCCATGGAATATCTTTGGCTCCGATGGTAGCAAAGACAGGGAATTAGAGCTTTGAAGCACAGTCAGAGGGTGGTCCAAGATTCAAGGAAAGCTTTCACCTGTTTTGGGAGCCGGAGAACCCTGTGATGATCTGCGGACAGTCAGCTAATAAATAGCCGGCATAGAAGTAAATACCGAGGATGCTCTTTCCGAGCTGGCTGTATCAGACAAAGTTTGGATCAACTCTAGCACTTCCTCATGGCGCTTCTGTGCATATTCCACCATATTGATGACCTCTGGTATCAGATGAATTCTGTGGACCTGGATACATGTATTTGAATTTAAATGTGAAAAACGAAAAGGATAGCATGCTTTGAAAATGTCAAGTGTCTGTTGAAATCCTTGAGTACAGTCTTTCAACAATGCACTCATTTCACTCTGTCAGAAGAACTGCTTCAATCGGCTCTTCTCCTGTTGTGAATCAACAAATGTATGGATCTTGTGGAGTGTGCTAGTAAGCAGGATCAGAACCAAATAGCCAGTGATTGGAGAGAAATACTCGGTAAGTTCTCCCATCTGGTTCAAGACAGTTGGTGGCAATTCTTCACCGCCAGACTTGACATGAAGATCAATAACCACGTAGACCACCGCGTGGATTTTCTCCATCAACTCTATACATTCATTCTTGTTCTTCTTCACAGTCTGTCAATGCTGTATAAGCTTGTTGGAGAGGGATCTATGCCAAGGGCTTACTTGAACGGATGACAACAGAGATCGAGTTGTGATGCACATTGCCCACAAGAATGGGGTTTTAAATGTATTACACAGGATTTCCAGGCTATCCCCGGCTGCAGTCGGCCATGTCATAGTGCGGTCCAATCGAGTTCGAGTGTCAAATGTAGAGGGAGGCATCTTGGGAGGATGAAATTTTAGAACTGAAAGCGGGCTTTTGACTGTATCTAAAGAGCTACATATCCCCTAGATAGATGTGGGATAGCAATCTGTGGAGGCTATTGCTATGACAGTGAACATTTGAATGATCCGGGTTTGGTAGGTAGGTAGGTAGAATTACACGGCACGGTCCAACTCATGAACACCGGTTTCCAGGGATTCCCGCTGTACACGCGCTACATACACCAATCAACTTAGTAACCCACGTTTGGGACTAAATTGCTATCTGCTCTTTAGATAGCAGTAGTTGGTGACTCGTATGAAAAGACATATTTAGACAGAATCATGCATGGCCAATGAGGAATCAACGGACTTTTCTTGGAAACAGCCGAAGTATGATGTCATCCCTCGGCATCCCGGCCTTGGCCACACGTCGTGCAAATATTGACAAAGCCCTAGTCTGGAGTTTACCGCGCGCCCTGTGTTAGGCGGTGGGGGTTATTATATAATCATCGGAGTTTGAAGTCCATCAAAAGTTTCCCCGCTTCAGCCTGAGCACAGCGGACAAAATTTAAGAAGCCAAACGACCTGCATATGAATTTCGAGAAGATGTTCCTCTTCAGGATTGTGGCCGGCCCATCAAAATTCGGCATCGCGCTTGCGAAATCCAGGCGAGTGAAATGACCAAGAAAGCTCCTTATTCGGGTGTATTGCACCAGACCCCACCACCGACTGTCGAAAGGCGCGTCGTAACCGTCATTGAAGGTTCGAGAAATTTAAGGCCCACCTCGGATCAAACACCTTGGGTAATCGACAGCCTACAACATTGCGAGGTACGAACTAATACTGTTGTACCGTCTGTTTATAAGAGACTAACCAAGCCCCCTCTCACCGCATCGCTTCCCTGCGTTCCTCACTTCCTCCTCCCTCCCGCGCTTGTGCCCTCCCTTTCAGATTCCGATTCTTCACTGTATGCAAGCTATGAGAGATAAATAATTGTTTGGAGGCTCAAGGCAACATGAATATAGTATAAGTAAGCCTAATCACCTTTTACTTAAACACCTTTTGCGGACATCATAACCTCATCGTGGGGTCTGCTTGCCAATTGGTTTATTGACACTGCTGCTCTATTGACCCGGGCCGCAGGGAAGAAAATTTTGGGATGCAGCCGGTCCTCGGAAACGTCAGAAGAGTATGTTTGCCACACCCACAAAGACTTGCATCGGTGGGCTCATGGTGTGTGTGAATGGATAAGAATGACCTAAATTAAGCAATGATATTTGTTTCTCCAGTCTTCCGGATGTCCAGGTACCACCAATGAAACAATGAATTCCTTCCGATGTCATGAATCCAAGTCAAGGGCAACAAGACAACCCCGGCCGTTATTTTCCTACAGAAAATGTGCAATATCTGGGAAATAAGCTGGACAAAAAATGAGGCACAGCAAATCCCCAGTCCACAGTGACTAATAATGCATTGAGAAGTCTATTTAGACTCTCTGATGCATCCAACATTCAATGCAGTACGACCAATTGAAAGAAAAATTCAGGAGGCATACCAGATCCGGTCCCCGGACATCACAACCTCATCATGGGGTCTGCTTGCCATGGCTGAATCACCGAACGGTAAGTCTTCCTGGCACTCGCCATGTTATGTGGTGGTTATGTGTTTGAATCCCTCCGTTGATGCCCTTTTTCTCCTTTTTCCAAAAAGGAAGGTTCAGATATAACACATGAGCCGAATCCTTTCACAACGCACTCAATGTATCCTCAAATCCCTAGGCATAAACTGGAGATCTACGATCATATCTCTGGGCCGTCTAGGCTACATTTACATGTCCGATTCAGCCGACCACTGTTCTTGAATTGATGTGTTGATCGTTTCTTCTTCCATTTTCGGAAATCATCCTCTACAAGTCTAGGAACGAGGTGGGACAATGGACTATTGCAGAGCGAGTCGTTCAGAGCCATCCTCGGAGTTACCTCAAATATTCCTACATTTTTAAGGTCATGGTCGATGGTACCCAGTGCTCACCGAGGTGAGGGAAACAGATGGTCACATCCTGTCACACTCATCATCCTGAGCTCGACACGTCCTCTGCTGGCCTGCAGCACAATTCCAGGAATTTTTGAGCCTCCATTTGTAATATGCTACACAACAGTCACGTAGTGGACCCGAAATAACGGAGTTGAGAGGTATTAAGATACCTGGATTTCCTCGCCTCCTTACATCCACGGCATCTTCTTGTAGGAAGGGAGGAAAGGACTTGTAGTACCCGGAAACCAAGCCTTCAATGGTTTATATGTTATCTACAACGCTTTGGAGATTTATTCTGGCCAATTGTCATTCAACTGGAGCCCGCATTTATGTTTGGAGGCCAAACCTCTCCATTGACGCCATTCCGTCTATATTCTCCACATTCAACATAAAAATTGCATCTCTAGCATATCCCTAGATATCCACCGTTCATTCGCGCTCGAAAGTGATTTTATAGCTTGTATTCGAGGCATAGTGAATATTTAGCGACTGTGACGAGAATGGATAGGTCACACTGTACGTGATTTCACCGATTTCTGGAGGATCGAGGTGATATAACGTTGAACACAGGGCCCAGAATACATTGGAGTAATGCTTGACTCCAAGATATATGGTGGAGGTATCCGACCCAGGGACAAACTTTTTTTCTCGACTCAAAATAAATATCTTTGAGGCCTCTCAAGAAAGGTGGTGTTTAAGCCACTTTTCGAAGGTGTCGAGCTCGATCCATATCAGTCCAAATCATACAAAGGCTTAATAGTTGTTGTAGCCAGGCTGATGAACTGAAAGTTTTACTAATTGACCCAGGTGGAATGAGGCTGCGATGTGGCAGTAGGCGGCGATTCCTAGGTCTTCTGTTTGCCAGAGTTTGAAGCAAGCCCCTTCTGCCGAAGGCATGTTTGGTCTGTTTGTTCTGTATTTGCCTCTCTTTGTTCTGTCCCGGCATCGCACGGCATCCTCAGAACGGGGCTTGTTCCGAACCTAAACAGATTAGATCGTGACCACGTGCTTCGGCGTAATCGGCCCAGAATTTTTGGACAGAGACCTGGTACCCAAGTCGGTGCCAGGAATGATGTTCTGCATCTATGGGTGGTACCCTCAGCCCCAGGACGTCGATGTCTGGGCGAGCCATTCTGAGCTGCGTCTGATTTTCCGAGGCCTCGGTCCTCCTAACGTTAGCTGCCAAAGTACTGTCCACATTAATGTCATAGTAACTCAAATTTATGAGCACCATTTCCGGTTTTGTTCGGATGGCGTGTCACTGTTGGAACTGGAGACCTATTTATTGCCCAGTATACGTGCCGTCAAGGTCCATATATAGAGTGAACAACTACACTAGTCATCCGACGATGTCATCCCTTCGAATTTAAATCATCGCCGCGCGAGGACATCTTAGACATTATCACAACGTAGGCGCGGATTCCGCTAATAACAGGCTCGCTTCAAGTTCTTAATATTCCGGAAGGTCTGCAGCAGGCAATGGCCATGGGTATTTTATTAGGGTGGGGATGGGCTGCACTGCAGTAAAAGGTGGAGCGGCTCTTCTCAGCAGCGGCGGCAACAGGATCGACACGACGGTGCTGGGCAACATACCCCGGCCACGGTGGAATATTACCCCGGGGGCGTGAACATGGATGAGCAAGAGGGATGCCGTGCTCCCATGATTCCAATGCTTCTGAAAAGAAGAGCTCTAACCTCGTGAGTAGGCTGAGATCCATCCGTACATGCATGAACCCCCCCCCCTCGAATCAGTCGGGGACTGGAGGTACATTCCTACCTGGGAACATGATCATGAGATCACCATCGAAGCACCGCGGACGAAAAGACGTTGAATCAGGATTAGATGAGAAATCAGTTTTTGAACGCGATTGCCGGGATCGCCGAAGATTGCGTCATCGGCGTCAGGACTTAAATTTCAAACTCAGGCCCCGCTGAATGCCATCAAACGAGAAGTACCAGTCTGACTACGGCAATAGTGCTCGCCACATTTATTGCACTCCGTACGGCAGACTGGTAACGAGTCTAGCTCTATATAGGGCTGCGAGGAAGGGGCCGAGTGAGTGTATTTTATAATGAGTGGGCATCAAAAAATGACAGACGCAGAACATCGTTCAATGTGATAGATGGTGCAAAACACCTGACTCATCGGATGAAGCTACCAGGTTATATATTCGCTAAAACGAGGAACGTTATGTGTGAGCGACATTGTGACTCTCAATTCTTGATCTGACTAAACTAGGAGATTTGAGACTGTTCGGCAAGGGGCCATTTACGCCGGTCAGAAGCTTAGAAACGCGAATGCCAACCGTCTCCCCTCATGTGATCGGTCTGCTGGATGTCGGCCCACTCCTAGCGTGTTACGTTCAGGCTGCGAGGGCTGATATACCGTTGGATGGACCCGGAAAATTGTACAGGAGGGTGGGTCTCCATTTGGGACCATTGTCTCGAGTACTGATAGGGTCACAGGTTTATGCTTTACATGCTACATATACCATATGACTGTACAAGAGGGACAGTAATTAGCGATATTGGTGTATAGCGTGGCGGCAGATTTGGTTTTAAAATAAAAAATACAAATTGTACATAAGCGTGAGTTCTCCCGGGCAACGCCACGGCCCTCTTTCACCAAGTTCAAAACAGATTATTATTTGCTCTGTTCGCTGTTTTTTAAAACTAGTGCGAGTCCTGATCTCTCTCAAATGCCTTTCGCACAATTTTGACAGATATGGGCCTCATGATCAACTCTTTTGGGAAAATATAAGCAACTTGAAGATTGCATTGCCTCCACATGCCTAGGGCTCAAGCCCCGTATTAGGCTTTAATAGTATCTCGAGAACCCCCACCAAGCGCATGTCCAACAGCGGGCCCGTTCTGAAGTTCGGAAATTGGGCTTGGACTCGGGCCTGTGCCGCCCCCACCGGCACTAGTGCTCTGGCTTGCTGGCACGAAAGTACTCTGGCTTGCTGGTACGAAAGTACTCTGGCTTGCTGGTACGAAAGTACTCTGGCTTGCTGGTACGAAAGTACTCTGGCTTGCTGGTACGAAGGTAGCAAAATATGCCACAGCGTCGAAGGGTGTGGCAAGAGTCGCAAGCCCGGACCGCGTCGAGGCGGTGTACGGCAGCACCGGTGTAGGCGGGTCTTCAGGCGGCGTGTTCTCCGGTGCGGGATCCGGGGGCGCGGTGGCGTTGTAGGTAGAGTCATTACGGTTGACAGCCGGATAGTGAATCCCTTCCGGTCCGGCGGCCAGTTCCGCGATGTTTAGAGCGGTGTTGTTGATGTTGCAGTCTACGGCTGGCCCGGAGGGGTGAGGGCCATTGCCTTCTGGAAGTAGGTGACGGATGCGAAGAACGCCCAGTTATCGGCGTTGTTGACGCTTGTGGCGGGCCCGCGCCTGGTGTCGTAGCCGGGCACCTTCCAGCCGCCTCCGCCACACCCGTTCTGCGCGGCGAGTTTGCGGACGTTGCAAGCACCGTACGTGACATCCCACACTGAGAGCACATTTTTAGCCGATCTGGACTCGATACAGTGGGGCAGCGCACCTTTACCATCGGCGATGATAGGATTCAAATGCATAAGCTCGTGGTAGTAGGTGTGCCCTGAGGAAGGAATTAACATTGCTGACTATCTCCCCATAGAAATAAGTTCTGACCCCACGAAAATTTGTATGCCGTCGCGTTGGTGGGGTCGCTGCGGCCCGCCTTCATGTCGTTGAGGATACTTTCCAAGCTGATCTTCTCCTCGAAAAATCGGGGGCACAGAATAATGCTGTATGTATTCTGGATGCAGACACTTGTCAGGACAACGTGTGCGGGAGGCAGATGTACTGACATAATACTTTCCGCGTTCGGTCCGAGCCGAGGCAAACGCGGTCACTTTGGGCCCACTGGGATTCCAGGGGTTTGTTTGCCAGCGACAGGTGTTTTGGTAAGTTGGGTGGGTATCACCGCAATAGACGTCGACGACGGCCTCCGGGAAGACCCAGTTGGGCGAGTGTATTGTATCCTCATTTGTCAGTGCATCTTGTACAACGTAAAACATGAGCGCCAAACGCCAGATGACATGTCGTCGCTGGGAAAACGAACTCACCGGATATTTTCGGCGCCCATTTGGTCTGCACGGAGTCGACACCCATGTAGGCATCCATAGCTGGTTGCCATTTCCTGGGCTTGAACAGCTCGTCACGAGGTGGTATCCACGTTTTAGCGATTGCGGCAAGTGCACCCGCATCTGCCCACGCCTGCGCCTCGATGGCTTGGAGCCGACTATCTTGGTTGCAGTTGAAAGTCCGACGTCGCTTTGTGGTGGTAAACGTGGGCTCTGCCTTTGGGGTGCTGGTTGTGCTCAGAGAAACTGTCGCTTGAGTCATGACTGTGGCCTGAGACATGAATGTGACTTGAGACGGTGTTGTGGCCAGAGTCGCAACGGACTCCAAAGAAAATGTGAGCTGAGAAGCCACTGTAGCCTCGGTCACGACTCACAATGGACACAGCGACAGTCGCAATGGACACAGCGACAGCTGCAATGGACTCAGCGATAGGGGATGCGGAAACAAGAACGATTGTGAAACTAGAGGCAATGAAAGTGCCAGCGACTATGTGTTGCAAGTGCATTGTGGTTGAATCGTCAACAGATACCAGATTTAAGACAGTAAAGGCGGAGAGACAGAGATTCGGGTCCTTTTCGTCCTCTATATATACATACGCCGGACGCCAGGAGTAAATGGGAGGCGGGCTGTGTTTTGGCAGCGCTATTATTGACCATCTTGATATTCTGACCCATAGATGCTCGATGGCTAACAGCAATCTGCCACAAGAGCCGTCCGGGCTGTGTCGGGATGCGCGCGCTGAATAAACTGCTATCAGCGCGGCAATTGCGTACCTGGTGATCAGTGGTGGCTCCTTACCGCTTCATTCAGCTAGCCTTCCACCTAAGGCCTCAGCGGTCCCGGGCCTCCAGTCCTCAAGTACGATCGACAGTACGAAAATGGATGTGTGGTTTATAGGAGCATGGATAAATCTAAGGGCCGACCGGCTGTAGTACTAGCGCAGAGCTACCAGGGACCCAGAACCGAGTATCCGTCCCACCATCATTGATGTATCTGACCTCTGGAGTATTTCTGCCTCTTTAACCGCTCACTTCTGCGTACTGCCATCCTCTCATCATTTCCTAGATCGGCATCGCAGAACCTGATCAAGAAACGCCAGAACACGCATATGCCAGAACCTAGTGGCGCAATCTGCACCGCGGTCTCTCTCGTCCACTGTTTCACCCTGACGTGAGGAACCCATGGCACAGATAATTCTATCGCTGGCCATGGGCGGGGGAGCAGTGCAGTGGGATCCCTGCGGTACCAGCACCAGGGATTTCTCCGCCATGAATTCTGCGTAGAGTTCCGTGTAATCCCATCCATGTCCGCAATTTCCGCGATGCTTCGAACAGCTTAGAAATCCGGGTGGGAGGGAAGCCCGTGATAAATCCTGCCTCCAACAGTCCTGCCCGATACAGAGCTGGCGCAATACGTTTTGGATTCAATTTATTTGATCAATAATCCAACGCGTTGAGTGGCCAAAAGTCTTACGCCTTCAGGCATTTGTGCATTCCCTTGTGCTTCTTCAATCCTTCTTGGAGACATGGAGCACCACAGAAAAAGACCTTGCCCTTGCAGCTCCCTGAAGGCAGAATAAATTTGGTTGATTAATATGCAAGGAAGACAGCACACCGCCACATTTCTTCCAAGGGCCAGCAGCGGCGCAGGAAAAGCACCTCTGCTAAGGTCTTGCCTTCGCGCTCCGTGGCTCTTCCTCGACGTTAACCTCTTCAAAGTGTCCCCGGGGTCCGTCTATTCGCAACTCTCATAGGCCACCGAAACTCCGCGGGAAAAGCTTCGTGCGAGCCGGGATGTATTGGTTGTTTGTGAACCCTCCGAATAGGTACGTCCTGCCGGTATCAGGATCACAGACGAGCTGCGCCTGGCACCGGTATGTCAAGAACCCGTGCGTCAGGACTTGCCTCCATTTTGGAGCCGGCAGGGCAGACTCTTGAGTAGTTGAAGCAGCAGCAGGGAGTGCTGTTATCGTGTCGTACACGAAGGTATCAGCGAGGTACGCGTTCTTTGCTCGAGTACGGTCATAGGGAATGTGGGCTGGTACCCGCAGAAGACGATCGTCTTTTGAAGTTTTTCGTTCTATATCGCATGTCAATGATTCCGCGTGGGGGAGGAGGTTCAAGCATACATATGCACACACCATCTCCGTTCTCGCACAGGGCGGATTTTCAGACATGCGCCCCCCTTCGACATCCCAGCTCCATATATCTTTCAGCACGTCTACCTCTCAAGGCCCATCCACGGTTACGGATCACTGTGCGACGATCGAAAGAACTTTCGTCCACGAAAACTGTCGTTTCGGGCTGACAGGTGCGTCCGTAATCATACTTATAGCTTCGGCGATTCCCCTCGTTGCGCTCAATGGCATGGCGAGTAATCTGAAAAGTAAGTCTGGTGCAAGACAAATGACAAGAGTGATGACCGTACCTTTTTCATAGTAAACCCAGTGCGTGTCAGCGTTCTTCACACGGTCATGTCCGAAACTTCGACTCCAACTCTCTCTTCTAGAGCATCTTTCAATTCTTGAAGATAAGGATCATTGCGGAACCGAATATAACCTCGGAGGAACTATTGGAGTCAAAAGCATTGCACAGTTGGGATAAAATGACAATATACTTTGACGTTCTGTGTTGAAAGCGTTCGCTTCTGCCCCCTCAAGCTACGATCAGGTCCCCAACGCGCTGCGGTGCCGTACTTCCGATAATCTGACATGAGACGCTCGATTATGTGTTTACCCACGCCAGTTAGTTTAGAAATTGTGGCAATATCATGTGTTCTAGCCATCTTTAGGAGAGACCATCGCAAATCCTGAGATAGAGGGTGTCCACAAGTCATATTTGAGCCGAAGATTGAGGTGGGAGTGAGAAGAGACGCGTGATGTTGGTCAAAATCACCGAAACAAATAAACAGCACGTGGGGACTGACTCGCTGGAGTGAATTGTGTGCCGGGGCACCTCAGGAGTGATAATCTGAACACTTTTTCCGTTTCAACCGATGCTCAATACGGCGCCGTTCTCGAGAAACAGCCCAAATGGGCGGAAACGGACCACCTAGGTATGACTTGTCAAAGATTACTCGACGAGCCGTACGTGGCTTTCGTTCTAATCCAGGGTGCATGCCGCAATCAGCCGCTCTCACATAATCACTGCTTCCCATCACGCCTCTTTTAGATAGATTCACGAATCGCCTCGGATTCTCCGATGAACTAAAAGTACACCCTGTAAATTGTTTTAATTTCTGGAGAGGATCCTCGGTCACTTCAAACTGCTTTCATGTGTAAGAGGGGATGGCGGCCGCGGGCCGTCAGCCACTTGTTGACACTACGAAGGGTGCGGTCCGTTTGGCGGCCGTCGGCTTGAGTATTGCAGCCCCTTCGATCCACATATCATCCGTGGAAGTATTGTGGAAGTATTGCCCGGATTCCGTTTCCCGCGCCGTGCTTCTTCCACCTGCCTGCCACAACTCGTCCAATCTCGGGGGCTCGTTTTTCTGGAGCGCCGTCGACTGGCGTACAGGCATCTCGACCCACCTTACCTTTCCTCTCGGTCTGAGCGTCCATTACAACCCGCCTTCCTTCTTGGTGAGTGTCTCGGCATGGTTATTCCGACTCATTGAAGATCCACGCAAATATCGGGGTCGTTCGCTCTCGATGCCAAGTAGCGGGAGCGGAGAATGTAATAGGATATTATGGTAGAGAGGCGGAGAACGAGCCATTGGCGCAACATAATAAAGTTCAGACATGGATATTGATACTCCTGTTCGAAGAAATTTCTTTTCAAGAGCGGACATGCCCTAATCTTAGTTGTGGGAAGGCTTGCACAGATCAGGACAGGAGCCGCCCAGAATTGGATGGCGCGATGAATGAACGGCCCGAGACATACAGGTACAATCAGCTCTAAAATGGGATCCCAAGAAGATAAATACAGGGATACCTGTGAGAACAGGGGGTGCGCTACCCCCACTGACGAGAAGATTTGGCCAGGAACCGGATCAGCCGCGATGACTGACTGGTAGAAGATGAATGCAGGGATACCTGTGAGAACAACTGTTGCAGTGCCCAAAACTCTACCCACACTCACGAGAAGATTTCGCCTGCAGATATCAGAAACCTGATCCCCCTTAAATGCATCAGATGCCTCCACACTGCCCTGGCAGTATATATATCGGAAGGCTGCATCTTGAGTTCCTGCCCGCCTTTTCAAGATGCCTCAGCAACCCGCTAATGCCGAAGTCCGCATGAACAACGTTATTGCTTGTTTAACTCCTGCTGTTACAATCTTGAAGGATATCAGCGATGCATTTGAGACCCCTTTTATTCAAGCAATCGGGAATACAACCCTTTCTTTAATTGCCAGCATGCAGGTACTCGATTGAATCGGTAATCAAGTTGATTTCTCTGAACACAGTTCCGCAGAGTGTGAAAAATAATAAGGATGAATGTGTCCGGCTCATAGAAAATGTGCATCAAGTGCTTGATGGGATTATCAATTTGAATGTCAAATCAAACCCTCCAGGAAGCCTTGCTCCTGCAACCTTGTGTCATGTTCGGAAATTCATGGAGTACGTTACAATTGACTCTTGAACGTAAGCCTCTGCTAAGCATCCCCCTAGATCCCTTCACAAGATCCATATGTTTGTCGAAGGGCAACAGGAGGGAAATAAGATCAGACAATTCCTTCGTCAAAGTGAGATGAAGACACTACTCAATCAATGTCGCACGGGGTTACAGGAAGCCTGCGAGGTCTTCCAGGTAGGTCTAGATCCACGTGGGTTCATCTATATTCAAATCCCAACCAGGTTGACAGAAGTGCCACGATCTTCGGCAATATCCGCGAGATGCAGAAAAAGTCGGAGGCCATGCACAAGGAACTGCTCGAATTGATTTCGACAATGTCTGATGGCACGATCTCGGACATGTCATCATCTGTATGTAGAAGACTATTTATCGCAGCACTCATTGATTTTTTCATCAGCTTCACATGTTTTCCAATAGCTCACACAACAGGTAGGCTCTTTTGAGCACACAGTCGACCTTTGCTCACTCCTGTTACGTCAAGTTCAAACTCCTTCTCCTTGCTTCCTGCAATTCCCAAGATATTTCACGGTCGTGGATCGGAGCTCCACGACATTGTGGAAACTTTAGGCAAGGAATCTCCAAGGATAGCAATTCTTGGTGCGGGTGGAATGGGCAAAACAAGCCTTGCAAGAGCTGCGCTCCACCATCCCAACATTGCAGCCAAATATGAGCACCGTTTCTTTGTGGTCACGGAGTCTGCTACAACCAGCATCGAGCTTGCAGGAATAATCGGGTCCCACCTCGGCCTGAAATCTAGCAAAGACATCACCAAGGCAGTTCTGGGCACCCTGTGCAACAGAAACCCCTGTCTGTTGATTCTAGATAATCTGGAAACTGTGTGGGAGCCAATGGAGTCTCGCAGTGGAGTGGAGCAGCTTTTGTCGCGCCTAAGTGAGATCCCACACCTAGCCCTCATTGTGAGTACTTCTATCTGTATTATCGATTGTTTTAACCCTGCGGTAGATTACAATGCGGGGTGCGGAAAGGCCAGCTGAAGTCCGTTGGACTCGCCCATTCTTGCAGCCCTTGAAGCCATTGTCAGATGATGCTGCCTGGAAAACCTTTGTTGACATTGCGGCGGACTCTCATGACAGCAAAGAAATTACCCAACTTCTTGCTTTCACAGATAACATGCCACTGGCAGTTGATATCATGGCCCATCTGGTGGACTATGAAGGCTGTCCAAACATCTTGGCCCGTTGGGAGAATGAAAAGACAGCAATGCTTTCCAATGGTTATGACAGAAGGTCGAATTTGGATATCTCGGTCACCATCTCGCTTGCAAGCCCTCGTATGAGCCCCGGTGCCATGGATTTATTGAGCCTGCTGTCAATTCTACCAGATGGTCTTTCCGAGATTGAAATGCTCCAAAGCAAACTTCCCATAAGAGATGTCTTGACCTGCAAGGCTACCTTGCTTGGTACCTCCCTGGCATATAGTGATGACAGGAGACGGCTCAAGTCACTGGTACCTATTCGGGAACACATGCAACATTTCTACCCTGTTGCACCTGCCTTGATTGACACCATCCGCAAATATTTCCATCCCATTCTCAATATGTATCGGGGTCACCTTGGACCTGAACAGAATTGGGTAAGGGGTCACATCAACTCAAATCTTGGGAATTTACATCAAGTGCTGCTGCGAGGATTACATCCAGAGAATCTGCATCTTGAGGATACCATCAATTGTATACTCTCTCTGAATGCTTTCAGCCGGGTCACCGGTCATGGTCATGCTTGGCAAGGACTAATGGATCTTATTCCTGGAGTTCTGTCTCCAACAGGTGATGCCCGACTGGAGGTATCTTACATCACAGAGATTTTTTATTCAAGTGCAGACTATCCAGTTCCCAACCCCGAAAAATTGCTATCTCAGGCCATCTCCCACTTCCATGACATTAATGATCCTGTGCTTGAGTGTGAGTCATCATATCTGCTTAATAGATGTTTTTCTAATGATAGTCATAGATGGATTCTACCATGCAGTTGGACATCATTATTTTGTCCAACACAATCTGCCTGCAGCCATTGAATTCCTTGACAAAGCGATGCTAGCTTCTCACGAGAATGCCGGTGCATTTAGAACTATGGCTTTGATCCGCTTTCAGCAGGGTGATTATCTTGCAGCCCAGAGTCATGCTCGGAAGATGCAACGGGTTGCCCATTTGTGTGCAGATGTCTATATTGAAGCACATGCACTACATGTAGAAGCAATGTGTGGCATGGCCCTTGGTGACTACAGGACAAGCATTAGCCAATGCCAAAGAGCAAGACAGTTATTAGAGCGTTGTGGCATGTCCCCTGGGGGTTTGGACCGGAATATCATGAACATCGAGGGAGAGGTCCATCTGCTGAAATCCGAATATGTCGAAGCTCGAAGTCTTCACACCCAAATTGTTCAAAGTATTTCAGCCGAAAAAAATGCCTACGACTATGCTTTAGGCCTACTCAATCTCGCACAGATTGACATCCTTGCTGGCGCAGATGAGAAAGATGTGAAACAGAACCTGGACAAGGCCAAATCAATCCTCTATAGCATGGATCGTAAAAAGCAATTGAATTTCTGTGACATGCTTTCGGCAGCTCTCAACCTGAGAGCGCACAATTTTAGTATTGCAAAGGGTCTATTCCAACGGTGTTTGGAAGCTGCCTGGCAAAATGACAGCCAAGCCGTTGACTATGGTCTGGGGAGAGTTTCTGATGTTAGTCAGTGGCCATCTGATGATTTTATGTGGGGATCTAGATGGACTGTGGTGTACCTGGCATACACCCAAAAATATCAGAGCAAGTTGGGCTTTCACAAAGCACTCCAATTTATGGGGCATATTTTTATGACCCAAGGAGATGAGGACACAGCACACAGTCTTTTCATCGTTGCATTGGAAGGATTCACATTTATGGATGTCCAACACAGTCGAGCTCAGTGCATGCTCCGACTTGGAGATATTTCTAAGGGAAGAGGAAATTTGAAGGAGGCGGTGGAACTTTGGAAACGGGCCCGACCCTTGTTCGAGCGGTCGTTGCAGACAAATGAGATCACCCATATCGACACCCGACTTGCTCCTGCCAAAGAGGAGATATCGAACAATCATTCCGTCCTAGTCAAACTGGGCACTCTGGAACCAAACGACCCTGTTCACGGGAAGGTTGCAAATGGAGATGTGTGAATATTTGGAGTGATGGATGGAACTTGAACGGAAAGAGGTCGAGGATTATGTACCCCAGATTTTGTCTGATTATCTCGTGTAGCTAATTTATATATGCTTCCTGTCCATGGATATGGCACGTTGTCGTGTACTTTAGCATCCTACGTTACTGTTGTTGCGTTAAATCTTATATTGCTTTTCAAACACTAGCCAAAAAATAAAGTAGCAGTTGTTGCCGCTGTCACTGCGTTCAGCCCGGACCTAGACATCAATTGTTTAGTCGGACGGAGGCCGGGCTAAGCGACTAGACACGCTGATAGGACGTGTCTAGCCCGTGATGGGACGTGTCTAGCCCGTGGTCTAGTCGCTTAGCCAGGCCTCCGTCCGGCTAGACAATCGATGTCTAGGTCCGGGCTGAACGCAGTGTGTTGCCTGTTCGATTCCTGAAAGAGTCGCATGCTGGCAAGGAGCCCCGCGCGCCGGACGTCCACATCATGCATCACATAAGGGAAGTGCGGTGCCGGTCTATGCCGGATGCTCACGGTATGTGTTATTGAACCGTTTTTGTAGTACGTAATAAGTGGATTTGCCCCGTGCACATTGATTTTTGACTCCGGACCACCACCATCAAAACTCAAAAAACCTCGATTCACGCGGTTCTGCCGTCTGAAACCCTCCAAACAGGTAGCATAGCGATCTTACAACGCCTCTCAGGCCGTGTAACTGTCCCATAGCATCTGGAGCTGGCCGCGAGTAATTACGCTAATAATCGCCGGTTCTTGAGTCTGCACTTTAAATTTGCTTAAATCTTCACGTTCTACTCTACTCAGAAAAATATATCTTTTTAACATGATACGACTCGCCCCCAGCGGATGCCAAGTGTTCTTGTGCGTGGTACGCCGCTTGTAACAGATGCCCAATCCCCTTGACCAGCGTCATCCAAATTCAGGTGAGCGGATCCATCCCTTTCGCCCGCCCTTTACCCTTTCAGTACTGCTCGAGTCACTCTGTCAACCCCTGCGAGAAATCTGATCATGTGCTGAACACTATATATGACCGATCCGGCCAATATTTCGATATAATTCAAGCTTCGCAACTTAATGGTCACTGATGATGGCTGGTCATCACTGATGACCGGAATATTTCTCATATATCTTTGGTCCCAATCCCGTCCCAAAGTCTCTCACATGCCCAACACGCACTGGTCAAAGCGACAAATATCACCTGGAATCTACGGTATAGAGTAGCGAGGTACGAGCGTTTGTATGGAGCATCTGTCTACGAGAGACTAGGTATAGAGTGACATATTTAAACTATGCTGAATCTATTGGATAGGGCTCGGCGCCGCCCGTCAAGGGTGACGGGTTGACGGGCCGGCCGGACGGGACGGGCCGGCCGGATGGGACGGGACCCGTCCGTTAGCAGTCTAGCGTCTAGTTCCAGACGGCCGGGTGCCTGACGGGGTAGACCCGTCGACGGGTGGACGGGTTGCGCCGCACAGCGTGGAAATGAGATTATCAGGATGTATTGGCTCCCCCCTAGGGGGCGTGAAGTCACAAAGATGATGTGACTTGACGCGTGTTTCACATCGCCACCGATCTACTCTCGGCCCAATCCGCATTTGAAATTTCGCGTCGCCCGCATTGACATTTGTGCGGGTCGCGCCGTCATATGCTGGGTAATGCTTGGTTGCGGCGCCGTGTCTGCATCCGGGTTACCAGTGTTGCTGAACCATTCGAAGGCACTGATCCTCTTCGGTGGTGGTTTGCACAGCGTGAGAAATTCCCAAACTTGTATCGGCTTGTGTGCAACGTGCTTTGCATTCCAGGTATCTGTCATTCTCTGCAAAGATTTTGGGATGCTGGACTCACATCTAATATCTCAGGGTCTGCCGTCACAGTCGAACACATATTTTCCGGTGGCCGTGATACAATTGGTCTTCGACGTGCCAGTTTGAAGGCTGAGACAATTCAAATGTTGATGTTTGTCAAGGCGTGCTTGCATTTGGAAAGGGAAGCAAGAAAGCGCGACGTGATTATAGTAGACTAGCTTCCTGAGTACTGTTTTATTGACATTTTTGACTATGCGAAGTGACCGAACCATTGACTTGAAATTATCGAAATTGTATACCCGTTGCCGGCCGGGACCCGTCCGTCAGGACCTCGACAATCACCTGTTGACGGACGGGTAGCCCCGTCCCGCTCCCACTGACGGCCGTTCTGGTGATGGCCGTCTCCGTCAGGCGGGCGGCCCAGAGCCCTACTATTGGACACACAATTAGTTTCCCAGAGTCGTCCGCTAAAGCCACACAGACAGAG
Source organism: Mycena vulgaris (assembly GCA_029204335.1). Classification (NCBI taxonomy): domain Eukaryota; kingdom Fungi; phylum Basidiomycota; class Agaricomycetes; order Agaricales; family Mycenaceae; genus Mycena; species Mycena vulgaris. Next base: position 381 of record JARGYA010000391.1, on the reverse strand, counting down.
AGCGGCCAAACAACGTGGCGAAGTGTGCCGAAATGAGTCTGCCTTATTGAGCATACAATTCGGACCAAATATTGTGAAAGCAGTGCAGGCGCATCAGCGCATCACCGATGATGTGTCACTGGTGACAAATCGCTCACCAATGAGGATCACTAGTGATCACCAGCCATCACCGGTGAATCCCTAGTGGTTACTAGTGATTATCCGTACTCTTAACGAAATCCTCGGCTTTCGTTTGCATGTCTTTAGTTAAATCCCCATCTAGCGTATCCCCTTCCCCTCCCCTCTCCCCTCGTCCTTCCTCATTGTCAAATGACCTGCGCACAGCAAAATCAGCTACACTTGAGCGCAGCAGAGACCAAAGCATCCCCATGCGGTCCCATT
>JARGYA010000390.1:0-125558 GCA_029204335.1 Mycena vulgaris | reverse complement strand
AAAATTGTAATGTGGGTTTGCAAGAGGCGCTGGATCATTTCAAGGTGAAGTAGTTTGGTGTATCATATGTATATGCCAATACTCAACCTGAAAAAAACTCCGGGATATCAATCTTCTCAATGAGGTTTTAGTGATGCAGAAAGTGGCAGAAGACAGACACCAAGAGGTTCTGGACTTGATTGATACCCTTTCCGATGGAACCACTTCAGACAAAGGGTCATTGGTGGGTGGAACTTATATTCTGGGTTTAGCAAGAACTAACTCTGTACAGACAAGTAGGCTTCTTTCTAGCTCCTACAACAGGTATGATACAAACTAAGATCAATACAATTGAAGCTGATCCTATTCTGATCAAGCTCAACTTCCATTTCCTTGCTGCCATCGGAACCAAAAATCTTCCATGGTCGAGAATCTGAACTTTCCGACATTCTCAAACTACTCATGCAGGAGACACCGAGGATATCAATTTTGGGTGCCGGTGGAATGGGAAAGACAAGTCTCGCAAGGGCTGTTTTGCACCATCCAACAGTTGTTGGGAAATATGCCCAGCATCGTTTCTTCGTTGCTTGCGACTCTACATTGAGTAAAGATGAACTGATTACTCTCATTGGGGCCCATCTAGGATTGAAGCCGACAAAAAATCTGGCCAAACTGATTTTGCATCGTTTTACCACCAATCCGGCCTGTCTCTTGATCTTGGATAATGTAGAGACACTCTGGGAGCCCGCAGAGATCCGTCGAGACATTGAAGAATTTCTATCTCTGGTTACAGATATAAAACACCTTGCATTGATTGTGAGTAGTTATACCTTCACCTCTGTATGGTAACTGACTCTATACCAGATCACAATGCGAGGGACAGAAAGACCAGCCTTAGTGCGCTGGACTCGACCGTTCCTGTCAGCATTGAAACCCTTGACACAGGATGCTGCCCGACAAACCTTCATCGACATTGCAGATGATTGTCATGACAGTGATGACATTGACAAAGTTCTTATTCTGACTGACAACATGCCACTTGCAGTCAATCTTATGTCCCACTTGGTTGAATCCGAGGGGTGCCCCAACGTCTTGGCTCGTTGGGAGGAGGAGAAAACCTCAATGATCTCATATGGCTACGACAGGCGGTCAAATCTTGATCTATCTATTTCAATGTCTCTATCAAGCCCCGAATCACAGCTATGCCTCATTGCCAGGATCTACTGAGCCTCCTCGCAATCCTCCCCGATGGCCTTTCAGATATAGACCTGCTACAATGCAAGCTTCCAATAAAGGGCATCCTCGGCTGTAAAGCAGCTCTACTTTCCACCTCACTGGCCTATAGTGATGACCAGAAACGGTTCAAGGTCTTGATACCTATTCGGGAATACATGAAAGTTCCTATCCCCCCATGCATTCCCTTGTTCAGGCCCTCCTCAATTATTTTCATCACAGCTTTTGGAATTTGAGTACAATATCATGGGACTGTCTCAGCTTCTGAGATGACTCTACGAATCACATCAAACTTCTCAAATATTCAGGGGCTCCTTCTCAACAGGCTCCAGCACCATAATCCTGCAGCAGTTAATTTAGTCTACTGTGTCGTATATCTTAATGCTTTCAGTAGACTTGCTGGGCTTGGCCGGACTCCTTTGATGGACCAAATTGCTCATATTCAACCTCTCCCAAGCAGACTAGAGGTCTTTTTAACTGCAGAGATCCTCAGTTCTTGCCATTATTATCCCATTCTGAATCCAGATACACTGTTTGACAAAGCATTCAAACAATTGCCTCACTTTGACGACTCAGATATTAAATGTAAGCCCTCAAGCAATATCACTTCTTTATGATTTGAAGAGATTCAACAGGTAGATTTTACAACACTTTAGGACGATATTATCTCCACCACAATAATGATATCCTTACCACTACAAATCACCTTCAGAGTGAACACTCTTTGGCAATTTCAACTGGGAACACCAGAAGACTGTGTGAATCATCAATACATTTTGCATATATCAAGTGGCAGATAGGTGATGCAGCTGCAGGCCAAATGTATGCATCTGAGGCACAGAGGCTTGCCAAGATTTCTGCAAATTTATACAATGGAGCACGGGCCCTAGATATTAAAGCAAAATGTTGCCAGGCACTTGGTAACTACACATATGCAGCCTCCCTCTGCAAAAGGGGAAGAGATCTCCTAGCCTATTGTGGCATGTCTGGGGGTACCTTGGACTCCTCCATTATGAATGCTCAGGCAGAAATCCACAAATTCAAGTCAGAATATTCGGAGGCCCGAAATATCCAGACACAAATCCTTCATGGACGTCCTATTGAGCTCGTCCCACAGGAACATGCAATCACTTTGATCAATATAGCAGAACTTGATGTGTGGCTTGGTGGGCCAACAGAGCACGTGCAAAGGAACATTGATACAGTAAAATCAATATTCCATTCCATAGGCCATTTGGTCTCTGAAATGATATGTGATGCTATAATGGGAGCCCTCCATCTGAGAGACGGAAATCAACTATCTGCAAAGTCACTTTTCCACAAATGCTTGTCCTTCTTTTGGGGAAACTATGCTGAATTAGTAAACTACTGTCTGGAGAGACTTGCTGACAGAAGTCTCTGGGATTCAACAGATTGGTCCTGGACAATATTATATCTTGTGCACGCCTCAAAGTTGCAGCACAAGTTAGATGTTCACAAGGCTCTTCAATTTCTGGGTGATTTTTTCCGAGCTAAAGATGATCAGGATACGGCAGCTAGCCTTCTAACTGTTGCCTTGGAGGGATTCACCCAGATGGATGTCCATTGCAGCCGAGCAGAGTGTATGCTTCAACTTGGCTACATCTCAAAGGAACATGGAGACATTTTGAAGGCAGCAGAGCTTTGGAGAACTGCAAGGCCTCTGTTTAAACGGTCCTCTCAGGCAAAAAAAGTCGCCCTTATTGATGAAGAACTGTTCAGCATCCCGAGAGATGTGCTGGATGAGCACACAAGGACCTTGGAACTTCTCGCAGAAATGCATGCACCAAGTGCAGCCAATGAAACAACAACTGGAAGCCTGGTTGAAGCGACTGAAGAGACGGAGGATCCAGGTCTGGGTGGGGAGAAAGTGCTTGTTCCTATATTGATTCAGGGCAATGTGTAGTCCTTCCCTTCCCTTGTTGTTTCAATAATTCACCTAGTGTTCATGATATTGGTTTCAAGTTAACATCTTATTCCTTTACTTGTTTGACATGTGTTAGGTCGGCCGGAAGATGCCGGGACCAGGATGAATGGGTATAACAGCATGCCTGCTTACTATCTTCCTTCCTTCCTTTTTTGTCAATCCTTCGTTTAGTGTTTATGGTGTCCAGTGTTTGGCATATATAGTATTATCTTTGAATTCATGTATTTCATAAAGAGACCTAGATTTTCAAGTATCAAGTCGACTCCAAGTCAAATTTTCCCAGCTATCACCACACTTGATTTTCAGGTAAGCCTCGGAGTGTTCGGATTCCAAAAACTCCACTTGTTCAGATTGGACACTTTGCAACACTGTTCAATTTACATAACAGTGCCTGCAACATACCTTGTCACAGACTCACATGAAGCACTTGATTGAAGCTCTGGTTGAAGGCCACTGGGCGGATATGGCGGAATCAGTTATTTCTGGCAAGGAAATGAAGGCCAAATATACAAGCTTGAAGGGAGAGACTTCCAGGGCCTCCACCATGGGACCTACAAGAGGGTGTGCTCCGGGCTCCGCTCAATCACGAGATTGACGTAGATACATAATTACATTTCTTTCTTTCTTTGCTCGGACTGGCCGAATATACAAACTTGAAGGGGAGGTTTCGGGAAGGACTTTCAGGAAATCTTAGGCTCCAGTAGGGGAGTGAATAAGGGAGATGTGCCAGGTACCACTCAAGATGGATGCTGTAGATATATAATTCCGACATTTTGCCTGGACCGGATATTTCTGGATTATGTCAACATACTGGACTAGCCTACACGGTTCACTACATTTTTTGTACAAATCAATTGATCCACACAAGACAACATATTTTTCAATCAACCCCATTTGATTATAAACCACATCATACTTGCCTGGAAAACAGATAAATTATACCGCCATTTGATGCCGACATCAGAGGGAGATCCCTCCTGCCATTTCAGGCTACAGTGTGCCAAACATCAGTCGGGTTCTTCCCTTGATGTGAAAAAATGACTATCCCCTGCAGATTCTCCGAGACCAGTCTCGCAGAGACATCTCTCGGGGATGTCCTCTTAATGTATCCATTATATACCCAGAGATGATATTGCCCACGACGTTGTTGTATGCAAAAGAAATTGAAATTATTGCTGATACAGGACATGTAGTGAGGAACGAATAAGAGGCGAGCCACTGAAAACTATTATGCTATCGATTGCGACATGGTAACGTAAAAACCCCAGCTGCAGATATAAAAAAAGACCGGAGGGCTTGATGGGATTGGTCATGGAAACAGGGATTGAGGACACGGACTTGAGGATGTGGGCAAATGGGTGCGACCCGAAGGCTTGGAACTGGGCTTCAAATTGTGTTCATTGAAGCATGTCTTGAGGGGAGATATTGAGAGCAGCCCTTGAAGCAGCCCTTGAGGCCATTCTGGGAGCATAGTACTAGACGAGGAGAAAACACTGCATTCAGCGCCCCGATAGCCGAGGCCACGTGCACCACCGGAGTTTGACGCGAATTTTCAGCGGCTGATGTGTGGCCGATACGACCTGTTTCAGCTGAATATCGATCGAATATCAGCAAAATTACCGCCGTCCGGTATTCAGCCGATTTGGGCTGTTTTGGCTCCTGTTTTAGCCGAATACTGGTTTGATATTGGCCGAATGTCATCTTGCTGTTTCTGGCTACCCACCATCCAATAGCGAAATTTAAATATAATATATATATATATTCACAGACATTGCTAACTACAACATGCGTACGACCGAGTACACACCTCTTGGGAGGTGGCCACATCTTCCAGCGCTAGCAGTTCCTATGTGGATAATTAAGTCGTCGGTTTGCGATGGAAAGAAAGGAATCAACACACCTTATCAAGCTCGCAGGTAGAAAGAACAATAACGATGCATATGGGCCTGCCGGTGTGCAGCACTGTCCACCATGAGCAACAGACACACTTGTTGAAGCAATGTCAGTGGAGCTCTATGTGAAGCGGCTAATGGACACACCGATACCGAGGCGAGCCCGAATGACCATGAGTACCACATCCAAAGGCCCCTACGGTGGGAGGCGGGGGCTGGGGCGGAGACGGAGGGCAGCCAGGACTGAAACGGGTCGGAGAAGAGCCAGTCAGCCATGGACTCGGAGTAGCGTGCGAAATCTCATACCTCTGTGCTGTAAGCCACACCAAGTCACGGACGTCGAGCCCTGCCAGCAGTGCGCATGTCTATAGAGCAGGTGAGAAGAGGTCCGTTAGTAGAAGGAACTTTACAGACTGACAATGTGATCCAAGCTTCCAAGATCGTTCACCAAAATCACAGACACTTGTGCACCACCAGAACGACGCAAGGCGACTTTCCGAGCGACCAACATGAGTGGAAGGCCATGTATACCGTCTGAGGAGGGTCAGCCACCGCCAGAACATATGTAGCACGTAGAAAGGATTGACCTTGGCCGCGGGACAAAAGTCGTTATCGCGAACCCATTTTCGGATTTCTTGGGGGGAGAATCGGGGTATGAGCGGGGAACTGGGCTGAGAGGTGGCTCCCAGAATCTCGGGAGGTTAGACTGAACGAGGAGAGAGCACTGAGTGCCGTGTCATGAGGATGGAGGAGATAGAGCACAAAAGGAAACGTGACCAGAATCGGTCACGCACGTCTCGCGTTTCTTACCTCTGCCTCGACGCGTACTTATATCCTCTCCACTTTGACGCGTCCAACCACCTTCTGAGTGCCTCACATACTCCAATTCCTGCCCTATACCTCATGGGACATGAAAAGACCTCCTCTCGGCCATCCCAGCCTCCGCAACGCGTCCCACGCGTTCCACTCAGACGCGCGGCAATGATACCGAAAATCATCATGCAGCGGACATCAAACACAGCAGAAAGAGACCAAAACATGCTGATGACTCCTCCTCGACCTCTGCCGCATTTCTAGACCCTTTCAATCCTTCCTCGTCCTCACATCGTCCTCTCGACTCCTTGCCTCCCAACGTCTACGTACAACTCCCCCCCCAACAAGTCCAATATGGCTATACGCCCCAAGAGAGCGTCTCCGAGATGGAGTCGCGAGCAGCTGGATCCCATATGAACCCTTCCAACCCAACCACGACGTCCGAAACCCAGTCGCAACCCTCCTTTCCCTTCCCAGGATCATCCAGTTCTCCTCGCTCACTCTCAGACTTCCCTATGGATCCTCGTCTTAATCCTGTGTCGCCAACCTCCCCCACCTTGTCCCGGCAGAGGCCCGACCCAGGGACTCCTCATATCTTCTCGTTCAATGCCTTTATGCCTGTTCAGCGGCCAAGAAACCGCCCCGAATCCGCGCCGCAGTTGCCCGCACTTGATATCTTCAAGCGCAGTAACCCCCGCCCCTCTCGCTTATCAACCCTGCCTCTTTCCGCCGCAGATTTGACCCCTGCCACCAGTACGACTCCTTCAGTCTCCGACTTACAGCCCACGATTCCTCCACCCGCTCGAGCAGTTCCTATTCCCAAAGCTATTACCGATCGCCTCATCAACCAACAGTCCCGTATTGAAGAGCTAGAGCGCACCGTTCTGAAGAATGAAGAAACCATTCAGACTCTCGAAGCATCCCATTCCGATCTCCGCAGTCAATTTGACGACCTTGATAACGAGAATACAGGCCTGATGAAAAGAATGGATCTGGCGGAGGAACGAGCAGCTGTGGCATCCAAAACAATCGATCGTCTGTTCGAAATTCTCGAAAACATGCCGTCCAATCTACCTCCTGATGAGGAAGCGGACATCAAGCCCAAGCCGCCTCGCGATAACGTGTTCAATGTGAGTTCCCAATCGCTCCTTGTGATCCCCGCCTAATTAGAGTGCTAGACTGCTGTTCGAAAAACATTCTTCGTTGCCATGGGATTGTCGAAAAAATCCAAGCTGAGAGATGCCGCTTCCATACGTTCTACAAGATCCGGTGGAGGTTTCATCAAAGATCGAGAGACTGGTGGTCAGCTCCTCCGCCCCGATTGGAGTGTCAGCTTCGCAGAAAACTCATCCTGGCACAACCGTATGGTTGAATTTATCCGCCAGAAGGCTTCCCTCCAAAACCCCGTCATCACTTCGACCTTTATGGATGCGAAGTCGGCCGATGATCTCCTCCAGCGGCTAGCAACAGTCTTCAAAAATATCAAGGAGGAAGCGAAGAAAGTTGCAAAATCAGGTGTAGACGGCGATGACGAAGATCAAGTTGATACGCAGAAACAAGACGGTCGTCGGAAGACTCGGAAAGTCAGGGTAAGTGCAGATTGAATCCAGTCGCTGCTCTTATTGACAGGGGAATCAATTTAGAAATGCAATGAACGAATAGAAGTACTTGAGGATGCGGGGATGACGCTGCCAGAAGAGTTTACTTTCTTCTTACAGCCAATTTACCAGTCCACAGATGAATCCGACGCATCTGATGTCCTGGACCCGAATACAGACACGGAAGAATCGGCTGAAGTACCGGCACAATCAACGCGCAAGCCGTGGAAGTCGAGAACACCGCTGTACCGATCTGATGAAGTTCGTCTATCTGTCAATATTTGCGCTCGTCAATTGACCTAGTTTCAGTTTCACGAAGGGGTTTTGAAGATCGATGTGCTCCTGATGAAATCTCGAAAAGACTACGTAAATAACAACAAAGGGAAAACAGCAGCTCATCCACGAGTCCGCGGAGAGTGGAAGGACGTCCCGCTGCCTTTCATTGGTACCGCAAAGTTGAACAAGATTCCTCGCAGCGCAATTGATGCTGAATGGCTGGCAAATCATTCTGGCGATGATACACCCTCCCGGATTCTGGAAGTAGGGAGCGCTGCCAGTGCCACGGCAGATGACAAAGGAATGTTTACGAACAATGGAGAAGAAGATGTTGAGTAGCATATTCCATTCGAACTTGACATGTGTAAACTACTCAGTAGTGTCATCGTCATTGACTACATCTGATTCCGTGGCATCCTTTGGATCATTCAGGATGGTTGAGAGCATGAATGGTGACCCGGGACTCACATGGTCGTGTGCTATGGTGATCCACAAATGCTTTCCGCAGATAGTCACTGGTGCAAGAACGAAATGGCCAGATAACTGATGCAGAGAAATGACTTGCGCCGGCCCCAGGACCTCTGCTTGCCACACTCACACCAATATCGGTGGCCCTGAGACGTGTTAGCGGGATCCATGCATATTCAGCAATCTCACCATAAGTCCCACGGAAAATCAACAAAATCCGTGCTCGGCTGAAAGCGATGCACGATGGCACAGCTAGTGGTTAAAATACTTCCATCTGCGATCTTTTGCTGTACACGGAATATATGTTCGATGCGGACAGGTATCCGACCATCCATGTAGGCGTATTGCGCCGACTTGCCTCGATGCTGCGATGCTGCCCCGTAACGACGCTTGTGGACCCATAAATGGGAGAAGGATTCGACATCACCCGAAAAACTAAGCTGGTCGCCATTTTGTGTAAGCTCAACATCTGGGATGAGGACAGCTTTCGAACGCCACAGATCCTTCAAATAGTCGAAGACGAGTCCGTAATAACCTGGCCCCAGCTCGCGTAAAACCGCGGGCTTTGAGTATCGCGGGAAATCAATCGGGTCTGCATGTTAAGTATGAATCAATCATTGCTGGTGAAGGTACACGAAATACTGACTCGGATTCCTTTCCGCCTGCACTCGAGCAATATAATTCTGGAGGGTTCCTTTGCGTTCTGAGGCGTCCCCCTTCAGGCATGATTTCAGCAACTCGAGAGAATCACGGTCTTCGAATCCTGGATTTTTGATTGACTCCAATTGAAATATCTATCACTTCATAAATCTGAATATTGACGAGGCTCCTATGAAAGTACGAACCAAATCTTGGATCATCATTGTTTTCCACCATCCACGCATCATCGTACCCTCCATTTCTCCCCCTGAATGCCCGTTGTGATTGAACCGACCCAGGAAGCCGTTATTTCGTTCGTACGGATATGTCCACCAGTTCGGACCAGGACCGTGTTTGAGATATTGCGGCTCGAGATGAACTGCATAGTGAAAATATGGGACTAGGTGACAATGCATGCGTGCCCATGATTGGATTGCGGTCTCCAGGGTACGACATCCTCGTTTCACCTCGTTCGGACTGATGGAGTTGGATGTGATTATGCGTACCGCCGCCGTGAATTGCACGACCGCTTCGTAATGCCGGCGAAGGGAACGATCCATTTTCACTGTCTTGATGTGCTCGAGGTCATCTTCAGTAGCATCAGGATTCTTTGCGAGGAGATTTTCCCGCATGCGTGCTCGGACAAGCTTCTCCTGTGCAGCCTGAGCAGCCGCATTCTTTGTTTTGTCCGCCGAGGGTTCCGCATCGATGTCTGGGATTTCTCCGTCCACCTGCCACGCAAGGAAGAGGCCAACAAAAAATACGGTGATTTGCGACCTCCACTGGTCTGCCTTGATTGACCCAGCACCACGAGCCACCTATTCAAGCATTTCGCCGTTAGTCAGATGCAAGCGGAGTTCGAGGACAAGGCGAACGGATGGGGGGAGCCGACTGATCGACGGAGGCCAGATGAGATTCTTGAAGAAATCTTCGATTTTCTGTGCGGCTTCGGTGTTGATCATGCCGTTCTTGTACAAGATATTTTTGCACAAGTGCTTGATCAACGCTAAACAAACGAAGGTTGAATACGGTAACAAATCATATATGAATCAAATATGAACGTACTGCCAAAGATGCAGTGCATGAGGTCGAAGAGCCCTGTAACCCCCGGAAGCCAGTTGACTAACCCATTCATCACGGAATGTCGTACTCCGCGTCGACGAGTTATCTCCTCAGCTACCTCTGCAGAAGCATCACGAGCTCAGAATGCGTACTTCAAGTATCTCCAAGGGTCTCGTTCATTAAATTCTGCACATTGTTAGCTGACATCTCCGGAGAACTAGAAACATACTGCTAGAATTAAATGTGTCCGGATCTACCAGAGCGTAGAAAGGTGTATCGCAGTGATCACACATGAAATACTTTGATGTAAAAGTCACTACTCCGCTTGTTTTGCGGCTTGCGGGGAGGTCGGATACATCACTTCCGATTTGAACATGAAAAGGCTCCGGCTCGGGCTTGTTGTGAACGTCAAACAGAACACCTGGGCGATGTGAATCTGCAGCGCAAAGGCACAGCAGTTGTTGAACGAACCGTTATATAATTTCTTGAAGTGTCGCCAAAGTGTCGCACAGGAATAGTCATCACGTTATTGTACTGCTCGGACGTCGGCTCATGCGGTCCCGGAAAAACCATCAACAGCATTGTCTCCTCCCGCAAAAATCGTATGTGACGAGGATTGTTGCATACTGTGCCGTAGAAGGCGCCAGTAGAGTGACATGGACCTTTTACAGCTTGAAACCTTTAAAAGAAAGTGTGATTATATGTCGCAACATGAATAATGTTGCTCACCAGTCTACATTGATTTGTAGCACCAGACCATTGGGCAACGCCACAAATTGCTGTTTGAGGTTGGAAACGTCGACATCTTGCACTTCCCACAGACCATTTCGGCGGCGTTGCAGCCCCGCTTGTATGGATCTCCAGCCCCATCCATCGCTAATGTCCGTCATGGGCTTGTCCAGATCTTCGAATGCATCGTAACCCTTCAATATCGACGGCTCACGTTTCCCAGGGGCATCGCCCGCGCCCCGCCATTCCTGCCATTGGGCGACTTTCCCGGGCTGCAGGCACATCCGCTGGATCACCTTTTCCGGTGCGACGAAGGGGAGCGAAAGGACGGGAGTTCTCTTTTCCGCACCACTCGAGAGCCGTTTGACAGTGTAAAGCCTCCCGGAGCAATCGGGCTGGTCGCATGTAGGTTTGTCGAGTGTGGCTAACTCCTGTGGATAGTGGGGCTTCCAGCAGACGTCGCACAGGAAGAGGTATGTTATGAGCTGGTCTGTGCATACACCAAGACGCTTTTCGACCGTTGAAAGGGTGCGTGCAAAGTTGGACAGACCCGGAAAGTCAACGCCGGATGCTGCTGCTGATCGGAAAACGGTGTGGGCACCATCGAGCATATTCACGACTGCGTCTCTAGTCATCCCCTTGAAGGCAGCTCCCACAAACGCTCGGATATATGTGTGTCGGATGGCGGGGTGGTCATCAAATGCCCATGGAACCGGAATTTCGTCCACGGCGGTCTTGTCTGGCTGGAAATCATCGAAGAGGGATGACCGAGAGCGAAATAGGGGGTCCGCAGTGATGTCCTCGACGTAGAATTCTCCATCCAGCGAAGAATCATCTGTAGGATCTTCCTCATCCTCGGAAGAATCATTCCCAACGGGCGTATTGACCATAATACTTTCAAAGTCACTATCATCCTCCGAGTCGGACGAGAATGCGGGCCGGGGGGAGTGGGAGGGACAACTGTCATCAGAGTCACTGGCTAGCCAATGAAATCCGGTCTTAGACTCTCTAGACGCGTCTGAATTGGCGCCGAAGTCGAAATAATCATCTTCGTCGGCGAGATCAGATAGTATCGGAGTGGGAACTGCTATCGTTTGGTGGTCACTGGGTTCAGGAGAGGATGCGGACGACGTGGAAGCTCCAGATTGGCTGGGACCAGCGTCTGCGACACGGAAATTCTGCGACCGCCGTCGTAGGTCTGCTGCCACGTGGTTTTCCTCGGTCTTGATCGTTTGGGGAGCTCCATTCGGCCCTTGTGGTCCACATATGCTGCAGGTGCACCAAGTGAGAGTGGAGTCGGAGTAGCCCATCCAAGATGGTGACCGTTCGTGGACAGCGCTCCCGCCGGCCTGGATATGATTGATGGCCGGGAGAATTTACGTACATGTGGCTGGCGGCGGCGAGCTCGTTCGCAAAATGTCTTCGATGGCAGCCACGGTTCGTTTGTCCCCAGCCAGAGACATCACACAACAGTCATTCTCATAAGCAAATTCGGGGAATTCCAGCCGCTGAATACACGGTGTGATTTCTCCGAGTTTGGCAATGTGATGACTGATGCAGGAGGGTTCTGTTCGTCGCTGGCAGTAGGCGGGGAGGGTGAATGCTATAGCTAGCAAATGTGTCGAATATGTCGACATGCAGAGTAGTGCGGAAGCAAGACACAGATCTAGAGCGCTAGGAGGGAAGCAGAGATAACATGGTGGGAGTACGAGAGAAAGAGATGTCGGCCAAGCTTCGGCACAGGGCTGCCCGTTGATTATGATGGGTTTACGGATACGTATCGGCAAGCTAGTAGTACTAGTAGTTGTACATTCCAAGTCCGAAGTCAGAATATCTGGTCTAATACGTGGATTTTACAGGCTGTTTAAGCGAAATAACAGGTGTCCAATATTTTGGATAATATTTGGCTAATATTTGGCGAAGACAGGTCGTATCAGCCACACATCAGCCGCTGAAAATTCGCGTCAAACTCCGGCGGTAGGGGCACCCCACGGCCGCGATTCCGGAGGACTCTTTTTGCTGCGAGGGGATGGCGAAGTGCCAGACGAGGTGGCTGTTGATCCAGAGGGAGCCGTGCACGAGGGCGGCAAGGGTGATGAAGCGGGCGGACTAGCTAGAGTGAAGTGGCGTCAGCATGGTGTTATAGGGTTACTCACCAGCGCAACTCGAGTTCTCCAGAGCAGCGCCTGAGAAGGGAGGAGTAGATGGGCGAGAGGGAAGAGATGGGTTAGCGCCAGCGTCAGCACCGGTGTCAGCCAAGTGACGACTCAGACGCCCAGGGAAGGGTGCATGGAAAACATAGACAAGGACGGGAGTATGGGGAAAGGAGGAAAAGGAGGAAGAGTAGGCTCTTCCCCATCCGGTAGGCATCAGCAAAGAAGAACAAAGCCATCGCTCGCTAAAGTTCGGCAGGTAGTGGGTACCCATGATAAGACAAGGAGAATGATCGGATCAACCAGCGCCACGCGGTCGGAGTGCGGCAGTCCCTGTGAACCCTGTCTCTCAAAGGATGGAAAGAAAGTGTGTTGTGAGCTCTAGAAAAAGGGGAAGTAAACAAGGGTCGAATTGGTTTCAGTGACCAACACAATCCGGGGTCTCCTTGCGTGTCGATAATTATCAGGCAGTGTCAGAATGAATGGTCGATGTACATTAATATCAATGAATGCAGGGTCTAGATGTCAAACAGCCGAAATGAGGGAAAGACGTCTTCTAGAAATCCGAGACTTACGAGAGTTCAAGCAGACAACACAGTATGTACACTAAGTGGACAAAAAGAATGCTCAATGGGGTTTGGGCTCATTTCTGGGCCGAATCACTCCAAATAAAATGATAGCATGAACAATCATCGATTTCATGACAATACACACTGTTTCCTCCATACAATCCCTACGTACTTCCGTCGGAATAAAATATTTGGGTGTTTTCCAAGAAAACAAGTCTGTGGAATCACCGTGTACCCAATAATGAACCATATAGTCTGAAAGTACTCATAAAATGCACCTTATTCATGCTTTGGGCGATCTCAATTGAAGGTGTTTTGAGCTCATAATGCCTCATGGAAGTTACCCATTTTCGGCATTTTTAGTGTAAAATGGCTCAAAAATGCGAAAAATGGACAACTTGAACACCCGCTGTGAGCTCAAAAGCCAACGGATGCAGGTCAACCAGGATATACCCGCGGTCCATTTTATGAGTACTTTCAGACTATATACACCATTTTTGCATACACCCTGTTTCCACCAACTTAATTTCTCAGGAAACACCCAAATAATTTATTCCGACAGAAATATGTAGGAATGGTATGGGAGAAGCAGTGCATATCATCATGAAATTGATGAGTGTCCATGCTAACATTTTATTTGGAGTGATTTGGCCCAGAAATGAGCCCAAACCCCATTGAGCATTCTTTTTGTCCACTTAGTGTAGCAGAGGCCAACTCAGCGAACACGAGGTCAGATGTCAAGTTGAATCAACTACGTTCATTGGAGTTGCGGAACCAATTCCGATGAGCTTGCACAGAGCAAGGTAAAGGAGAGCACCAAGAGTACCCGCAACTGGAAAGTTCGCTGGCGGCCACCGATGGCCGCCACTGATTATCGGTGGCCACTGGCAGATATCGATGGACAGTGTTTGATGTTGTCTGCCACCGGTTCCGAGATAAGATACTGGTTGCCGCCAATCACCAGCGGCTTTCGCCGGCCCGCCGTGACTCGTAGCGCCACTGAATCCCGCTGGAAACCACTGTGAGCTACTGGAGCCCGACGGAAACCACTGGACGTGTTTCATATCCACATGGACGCACCCCGCACCGTGATAGGCGTGATAACTTATCAGGGCCATAGTGGTGTATAAATCCCGCCGCCCCGTCCTTCCCTCCTCGCTTGCCTCTCGCCTTCACCACCATGGCGACTCCAGTTGGAACTCCCATCGAGTACTCTGAGCGTCCTCTCGACAAGAAGGTCGTGGCCGAGCTCAAGTCGATTGCTGCTGCGATGGGCCTCGACACTGATCTCAACAAGCTGCCTCTCTTGCACTCAATCCAGCGGCACATCAAATCCCACCCGGAAATTGCGGATGACCCCCGTTTCCTTCCTCTCTTTGCGCACCGTTCCCGTCCTAAGACTGGCAAGACGAGCGCGGAAAAGAGCTCCGAGGAGCGGGTTGAGGCGACTAAGCCCATCATGGCTGTAACTGGGTGAGATTTACCTCCGCATAATCACTTCTCTGGTGTTCTCATGCAGAGTCAAGTGCGAACAAGGCCTTATTGGAACACGGGGTGAGGACGGATCCACCTGCACAGTTCGAAAGGCTGGTTTCGGGTGGGAAGAAGCTCGACAACAAGCCTGCGGAGCCCAACGTCGACGGTGAGCAATTACTGTTCCAGCTGCACCATGCGCCTGTTAACCTGCAATTTACAGATAATTCTCACGACAGTAGCTCCGAGAGCGTGCCGCGCAGCAAGGCCGGGACTCCCGAGCCCGAAGACAAGCCGGAGAAGGCCGAAAGCAAGCAGGAAATGCCCGGTGCGTGCAACAGTTGCGTTCCCTCCTATACTATTAATTCATTTTAACAGGCGCCGTTCAAGTGAACTTTTTTAATGAAAATGATCACGCGGCTGCACCGCGCCAGGTCCTGCTGGACGACTTCCCTGTCGTTGTTTCGATGGCCCATGACGGCAAGAGGAAGTACTCGACCTTGTTGTCGGAGCTCATTCCTGCTGCCATCAAAAATGATTCGCCGATCAAAGGTAGCGGCCGCGCATTCCAGTGAAAAATTACACTAACCAAGAGTCCTTAGAACGCGGTGGGCGTGTGTATCGCCCCAATATACGCGGTGATCCCGCTCATCATCACCTGGGTCGGCTGGATGCTGTGCTCTCGGGCGAATCAACCAGTCTGAAACCCCGCCAGATGAATGAGTATACTCTCCGTCCCACTATTGACGGGATCTTCGAGTGTGATATATTCTTGGATCAGTCCCCACAGGCTTCTGGTGTCGCCGGTGCTGATGCTCCCGCGCGCGCGACCTCGGACACAGACCTTCACGGGGCGAAGGTGGGTTAAATCCGTCAATTAGTACTAGCCTTCCGCTGAGTTCCTATTCGCACCAGGCCGAGCCCCTCAAGTTCAGGGGGGTGGGCTCGGATATCCCGCTAGAGATTGCTTCGGACCGCGCGAAGCACAACCCGATGCACAAAAACGCCACTCCGGGCCTTCGTGACGACTTTTCGAAGTTTATTCACGCCCGAGTGAAGGCCGCCGTCCCGGGAATTCCCGATTTCGGCGAGGAATGGACGCGCTGTACGTTTGCCGGTCAGATGTTCGACCGATACGTCATGCAGGATGCTGTGTTCAAATTCCTCGCTGGGTGGAGTTGCACGGTGGGAGGATATAAGGTCACGCAGGGTGAGTCTGAATATCCTTCCATGAACCCCATTCTGACGATTCCTTGAGGTCACGGCACATACTCTGGGGTCACGTTCCGAAAGGAGTTCGCCTACGACGCTCTCAAGATCAAGAGCTCCACCACCAACGACATCGAACATTGGTTCTCTCCTGACACACTCGAGAAAGCCCCCAAGGCCAAGGCTTGGGTCGAGAGCAAAGGTAAAACACACGACAGCCGTTTCCGCAAGATGAAGTCCGCTCGCTTCAAGGAATATCTCACGACCGACCATCGTCACCATCGCAAGTCGGACAAGTCGGGCCGTCGCGACAGCGGCTCGGGAGGCTCTCGCACGCGCATCCGGCGCCGCAGTTCATTGTCGTCAGTCAGTGCAGGCCCCTCTCGCAAGCACCGAAAGTCTGTCTCGAGCGACGAGGACGAGGAATGGTCTGGGAAGGGGAAGGGGAATGCACCGGACTCCAATAATCTCGATTAGTTGTTGTATTTACGTGTCGGGAATATATCTCCGGCCCCGAAACTCGGGTGGGCCCTATCTTTCTTGACCGGAAATCGTTTCCGCTTGCATTAGAGAGCTGCGTGACAATCATTACTCGTGACACCGCAATCTCTGTCCATCTCCCGCCACTCTGCAGATAACATACCGCGCCAGACCCAATGACGGCGACGGTGAGAGATCTCATCCTCATATTGCAGGTTTTTTTCCCCAGCGACCTCTCCTTGGAACGCGCCTTGTATCTGCTCGGTGTCATAATCTCGCTGTACCCTTTACTTCGGCTACATTTGAATCAGCAGCGCCAGCCACGACAGCCTGCTCGCACTGCTTGGCGAAAGAGTATTCGGACACTCTTGCTGGCTGTTTTCAAACAGGACGACGACAAGCCTCCCATCTGGGCCTCTGGGATAGATCGAGGCAAGGAATATGTAGATTACATCTGTGATGATTTGGGCCCGCTCTACAATATGCTCGGGCTGAACCCAAATGACCTCGGAGCACCTTCACCACCCTCCCCCTTCCCACCTCTTCGGATTGTTTTTTGCACATCCCGGCTTTCGTGCATCTTTTGTCCGGTGGCGGACCTTAACATTGTCCCTACTTTGCGGCGGCGCGAAGAACTGCAGGTGGTCTGGCTCCTCGACAATAAATTCAATTGGGTTCAGGCGGACCTCCTGATAGCACATTGTGCCTCCTGTAGCGCGGATTATTATCCAGATCGTATAACGTTCAGAGATGAGCGCAAACGGCGTCGACAAAGGCTAGAGATGGCTACCGAGTACATTCGGGTCTCGAAGCATGGTCCAGGAAAACTCGTTAAACCGATTTCATGCCGGATGGTCTAATTTTGCGGACTGGCTGAATGATTCTACTGGGTCGACACACAAATTCACCTACCGCCAGTCCCAGCGGCTTTTTATTGAACACTTTTCCCGCCGACTCCTTCTCTTCCACCGAAAGGATTCAGAATTTACGTGCCGGGCGCACCCCAGCACACCTGTGCTTGCGGCGGCTGTACGTGCCATGATCGGGGTCAATGGGGGAGTCAGTGAAGCTGCCATGTCGCACGGATGTGTTGACTGCACACATCTCAAGCGATATCGTTCGGATCTCATCAACGAGGGAGTTCTGCTCGGAGCTGAGCTGGATTTGGCTGGAATGCCTGTAAACGAAGGAAATGTCGCAGAGGTTGGTTCTTGTTCTCTGCTTCATCAGACATCTGGAAAGAATCGAAGAAAGGCAGCCGTATATTTCTTTGGGTGTGGGGAGCGGAGGACAGATCCGTGAGCCGCCGATGCCCAGGTCGTAGGGCGATGGGATGCCGGAGAATGCACCCAAAACAGAGACGCCAGACGAGGGCAGAACCAGCGCCCACGGCTAACCCAAAGAACGTGCGCTTGATATTCACTCGAAATGTTGTGAGACAAGAAATGCTGGACGTAAATTCTGCTCAGTATACATGAGGATGGGCTCGGATATCATGAGACAAGATCTTGGGAAACTCGATGTTAGAATGGTCCGGGGTTTGTGTACGAGGAATCTGTGAGCCAGATATGTCGGCAGTAAAATTGACATTGGACCTGAAGGCCCAATAGGAGACACTGGAGAAGAATGGAATTTGATAGGATAAGAATTGGTGTCTAGTGTTCGTCGGTATGAATATAAATCTCATGTTCGAAGCAGAGCTGGACATTGGTGCGACTGAGCTCTGGGATGGGGAAAACTCGTAGGTGGAACATAAGGACTTCGGAGTGTTAACATGGATGGCCGAAGATTCTAGTGCATTATAAGCAGTCGAAACCGAGAAATCTCGCGTGGTGGGAAGGCAGGGAGATTAACGTGTTCTAAGGTATACGACTCGATATAGCAGGCTCGCATGTTGCTGATCTATATTGCTCACGAGGCAAGCAGACAAACACCTGGTCGAACTGTACCGAGGGTGATCTGAGCTGTTATACCGCCCAGGAAATATAGACAGATATATTATCAATTATAAGGAATCCAGATTCGATGAGGCATAGGGAGAAGGCTAGTCTGCACGATGCCGAAGGCCAGCGTCCCGCGATAAAGACGGGCGGAAGGATCTGAACACACTGCGTGAATTGTTTTTAGGATTGTTGTCGAAAATCTGGAGAGTTTTGTGTGCCGTGGATCTCGGTGGTGAGTTTCGATTTTCGTCGGTCCAAAAGATAGAATAGAATGAGTAAACGGTGGGTTGGTTGCTAGGTCGGCTGAACGAGGGGCCAGATAGGACACTCGTCGTATACGGTTACTTGGGAATATAACCCGGCCACACGGTATGTGGACCATGGAGTAAACCATGAACGGAATGAAAGCTGATCATGGGTAGCTATTTTTTTTTTTTTTTTTTTTTTTTTTTTGATTCAATTTTATTTCCCCTTTGTCGCGTACGATATGGTAGGGACCTCTCTTGTACGTAGGTATGTAGCAATGGTAGTGGTAACGAATCTGAATCATATGGATGAAAAAGCGGCATAGCTGAGAGCGGGCCCTGGGGCCCAGCTCATAGCGGGGAAGTCCCGCTGGGATAAGTACGGGCACGAAGGCCCTATGAGTAGAAATTAAATGTGGTTCGGAGGAGAATAAGGAGAGGAGGGGAAATCAAAGAACCAGGAAACAACAAAAGAGTCAAGAGAGTGAGCGAGATTTCGAACGGGGCCGATACCGTGAAACACGACAGTGAGTTCCGAAGAAAAATGCGCCGGAGGAGAGCATGCGATTGGCGGCGTTGGCGTCACCGAACGTCAGCCTCAACGATAGCCTCTCCCGTGTCTCGAGTTCTTCGTTGCGACAGAGGAGACGGATGGCCTTGACCTCTGCGGGGCCGTTCCCTGTACTCTCCAAAGCTGTCCAGAATTCCTCCTGTTCAAACTCCAAAGAGGTCACCAGGGGCTGCGCCGGCACCCCATGGACAACAAGCTGCACCCAAGGAGAGTCCGCCTCCAGGACCGCAGGGCCGGTAAATCCACACTCGCGCTTGACAATCTCAACCACCGCGTCCCCGTGAAGGGACTTGAGTTGAGATGCCGTGTACGGAGCCCGAGTATGGATGACCAGATTACCGTTGCTGGTCCAGTTCACACCTTGAATGTGAGACGGGGAATGACGCTCGAAGGTGGCGTCGTCCAGCACGGCGGTCATGGCTGTTACCGATGTGCGCTGCGTGATCGCCGGAGGAGAAACTGTCCACCGCAGGATCAGACGGTGGGGCGATGAGCGTGACTGACGCCGCGGGGTCGATGACAGCTGAGTTGGCCGCTTCTTCTTGCTGGTTTTTGTAGGCGGAAGTGCCGTGCGGGGTGCCGAGGGCCGGTCGGGACGGGTAGCCGGAGTAACCGGGGGCAGTGCTGACTGCGGATGCGGATCAGCGCGGGTGACGCGTGGGGTTGCCACGCTGGCATAGGTGGCGGTGGGAATCGCAGGTGGGAGTGGGGCAGGAATGTCGTCGCACGGGACGCCGAGGCGTTGGTAGAAGTCTCTGATGTGGTGGGCGAGACCACGTAGGGGCATGTCGTAGGTCTCCCGAAGCTCGTTCAGGAGAGCACTGGCTTGACCAGTGAGATCAATCATCTGGGCGATGAGATCATATTCGCGCGTCTCCCAGAAGTGTGGGGGCGGCGAAGGGGGCGACTCCATGGGATCCTCCACAGGGAGGGTGTCCGTGGCGCGTGGCAGGGGTGTTTGTGCGGGGTTTGCATAGTCGATGGGCTCCAGCGGGGCCTCGGTCCGGGGCTGTTTCAATATACGGCGACTGTGGGGGCTTTTGACAACAAGAGGGTGCTCAGGGCGCTCCGGGGAGGAGTCTGAGGCCGTGTCATCGTGGGGTCGGGGGTGCACTGAGCCTGCCGCGCGGGGAGGCAAGTCCCCCGGCGGTTTTGGCTTTTGATGGTGATGGTCGGAGACAAGAGCCATCCTGGGTAGCTATTTGTGCTGTCCTCCGGCACTGATAGCCCGGAATAGCTGCTGGGCAATGACATCTGTAGCAATAGGAAGTAATCCGGGAGGGACAAAGTTGGTAAAGCCAGGAACATTGAATAATTCCCACCAGTCTGGAGGAACTCGGGTACAGTGCATAAACCTGAAGTTTCCGAAATACCAAAGGCCGGCTAAGTTTGTAGATATGGAAACATGGAAGGGGGGATGAAGCCAGGCGGAGTGTAGTTTCCATGCAACTCATCAGTCGTCTATACCCGCGATGTCCGGAACTATTCGATAGATATTAGATGTCAGGTGTAGCGACACAGAGTGGTGGCAACATCACTGAGGAGAATCATCCGATCTGATGGGTGATATAGAGACTGAAGAAAGGAATCATATCATCGAGAAAGGTTCGAATGATGGACCAGTCAGATGAAAGATGTCCGGCGGGGAGCAAAGTCATAAGACGAGCCCGGCAAGATGAGAATCGATTATATGAGCTGGGCTTGCATGGACGCTGGTCCACGCTTCTGACGTGATATATGGTAGTATCATTGTATACAAAGCTCTAGATCCATAGGAACAGGCCCGGGTTTGGAAAACAACGAAAGAAATCCGAAAATGAGGCTCGATCCGTTGTTATTGCGGCTTAAACAGAGAGAACTTAGCCACAGCGTAGTAACGTAGGGAACCTGCCCCCGAAAAAACATGAACTGGCTCCTGAATAGTCACGGCCGTCGAACGCGCGAGTGGAGCACCAACACAGAAGTGGAATCTAACGGAACGAGGACTGGAATAAAGAAAAATTCAGAAGCTGAGCTTTGCATAGTGTAGGAATCATCTGATGCCTTAGCACTCAGACTCACCTGTCCTTTTGTCGTCTGTGAGCTGATATGCCGAAGGGGAAATATGCGTACGCCATCTAAAGCGGCCTGAGGGAAAATGTAGATGTGTCCTCCTAGGAGTATGTTCTCCCAACAAAGATCATGTCGTCGGCGGGGTTGGTTCTCGATAACATGACGGCGAAAATAGCGACAGAGTTCGAAATACACAGGCCCTGCTATAAGAGCCTGGGATGAAATTAAAATGTAAAGTAGCTTAGTCCAAATGAAATCAGCGTTGGATGACGCATAGGTATATCAATGCAGAGTATACCGGAAGCACTGAAGCACTTGGCCTTCGATTCCACAAATTAAGGACAGCTGTACAGTGAGAGTGCACTGGCAGACATGCCCATCTGGCTCCAGACAGGAGCCCGGTTTAGATAGCGAGAGTGGAGAAAAGTAACTGCGACGCGAGCACCGAATGTGAAGCAACGGACTCCGTCAAATTTTGGTAAAGGCTGGAATGTAAGATAGAAGGAGCCAATGATAGATAAATAACCAATGTATCTGCAGGTCAGTGTGTCAGTCGGTCAGTCAGTGTTTCAGTTGGTCAGTCAGTGGGTCAGTGGTCAGTCAATTCGGTTTGCGGGCCTAGTTCTATGAGCTGCTTAGAGAAGCAGGACTTAGCCTGCCGAGGAGGCCAGCTCCTGACAAAGTCTGGTTGCCCGTTAGGCGAGTAAATAGCAGGCATAACACGATGCCCGTAAAACTGGCTCTGGAGAGAGCCCGGCTTCCAAATGATATACCACTAGCGGAACATCGTGGAATGGAACGCGACGAGTGCAATCACACAGTGGCTGATCGAGTGGAATAACAACGTAAGACAAAGTGAGGGAATGCAGACCAGCCGGCTCTCGAGAATCTCAATGGAGGAGACCGATGTGGGCACAGCACAACAACTGGCTCCCGAAAGACTGTCTGATTTGCATGGCACGAGTAGAGGAGTAGGAGTGTGACCGGAAGGCAGAATGATACCTCATCCGAGCACGGAATCCGACTGCCGGAAAATTCGGCTTTCGATAGCATGAGGAAGCGTATATAAGGAGGAGTGCAGCAAGAGTACAGGAAATGATATCTCAGGACAGCACAAATATGGCTCCCGAAAAATGTTGGCTACGATAGCACGAATCGGAATAGAGTGCAGCGGGAATACAACAAAATGATAGCACGTTCCAGCACGGGGTACGGCTTTCCACAGCACAGCGAAGTGGGAATACAACAAAGGTGTAGAATGTGCAGGATGTAGTTGTAGATCGACCCCGGCTTGCGACAAATAGCGCGAGTGGTGGATACAATGGTGCGAGCCCGGAGTAGGGCTCGACTGGCTCCTGCGAGGACTCACCTTTCGACAGCACGAGTGAATTGCAACAAGGGCGCAGAACAAATATGGAAAATGTGGCTCCCAAAAACTCGGCTTTCGGAGGCATGCGACAAGAGCGCGGAAGAATGAGGAAATTATAGCTTCCAAAAAGGACTCGGCTTTCGATAGCAGGAGTGGGGTGTAGGAATGCGACAAGAGCGCAGGATAAATATGGAGAATACAGCTCCAGAAAGAACTCGGCTTTCGATAGCAGGAGTGGGGCGTAGGAATACGGCGAGACCGCAGAATAAATATGGAAAATACAGCTCCCGAAAGAACTCGGCTTTCGATAGCGCGAGTGGAGTGCAAATGCGACAAGAGCGCAGGATAAATATGGAGAATACAGCTCCAGAAAGAACTCGGCTTTCGATAGCAGGAGTGGGGCGTAGGAATACGGCGAGACCGCAGAATAAATATGGAAAATACAGCTCCCGAAAGAACTCGGCTTTCGATAGCGCGAGTGGAGTGCAAATGCGACAAGAGCGCGGAATAAATGTAGAGAAGATAGCTCCCGAAAGAAATCGGCTATCCATAGCGCGAGTGGAGTATGAATGCGACAAGAGCGCGGAATAAACATAGATGTAGCTCCCGAAAGAACTCGGCATTCGATAGCGCGAGTGTAGGGGTAGGAATGCGAGGAGAATCGTACGCCCGCAGGGGCCCTGGACTTGGCTAGAAGGGCGGCGCTTGCACCACAGCGGGAGGAATAGGCATTCTCCATCGGCGCCACGGGGTTGGGCAACGCCGGAATGACTCACCTCTATGTCCGTCTTCCGTCCGTCTGGTTGTCGTCCAGGGTAGCTGAGATGCGTGCAAATGCGGGAATATCGATAGAACAGATGTAGAAGTCTATCGAAAAGCGAAGAAAAGTCAGGGAGGAGGAAATGGTGTCCTCCAGTAGAAATAGGGGCCATGGCGACGAAGCCGATATCGGTCGCTGAGGCTCGTAGAAACTGGAGGCAGAGATCACAGAGCAAACAAAGTTTCGTGGTCCAGGATCCAGGAAGCTTGGGGCTGCCGATGCAGCGAGGGATCCAGGGTGGAGCGTCGGAGCGACGTGGTGGCAGGAAGAGGAAAAGGTCCGGTCACACGTCACTCCGCTGTCACAAGATCAGGCACCGCCCTCCGCAGGCTACATACGGTGCATTCAACTTTCGTCTAATTCGCCAAATGCGCTGACATCCAGTAATCCTGTAGCCCACTGCTATCGCGGAGGACCCAAGCATCGCCCAATTCCCTCCTCCACAACAGCATGAAGCACCAAACGCAGGAGAGCCTCGAGGATATGCACGCCTTGCAGTGATGGATGGCAAGAATATTCCGCATCGAGTGCGTAATATAGCTGCCATCCTGAATTTATCTGACCCCGAAACCATTGCACTGTGCAGAAATGTGCCTTAGACATGTGTGAAGGTCCACTGGTCAACTACAAGGACGGCCGCTTTTGTGCAACTCACATCAACTTGCGCGATGTGTGCGGCATTATTCCGTGTGGCCGACCTGTTCTACACCCGGGTGCCTTGACTTGTGATACTCCGTCGCACATTGACTGGCAGCGGAAATACGACAGCAGATTCTCTCGTCTATCCTTCCCCGGTCTGCGTCGTGTCATCCGTCGCCAGCAGTGGCACGATGATGATAACCCGGTAGCAGGACCCACACTCCGAGTTGAGCTTGCTGAGCTCGGGGATACACCAGGGGACCAGGTCGTCCATACTTTCAAGGCGAAGTCCACTTACTGCTTACAAACAGTCCAATGGTCCTGTGGGTTTCCGATCGGATGGGGTAAATGTTACCGCTCCGAAAGCTCTCCACAGGTCCTCGCTATCCTCGACACAATCTGGCAGGACTATCCCGAGGCGAAACCAAGCTTTATAGCGTATGACGATGCATGCAGTCTCCTGCGTCACATCGTTACTCAGGACGCAACCAGCCCGTGGATTTTCACCACAAAATTCATTGTAGATGCTTGGCACTATATCGGACATCGCGCAACGGACATCCTGCGCAGATTATGGTGCAATCCTGCTCCAGTGAACGGATCTCAACCCGATTTGATTGTCGTGAAAGAGGACGCCAACGGTACTCGACACCAGACCCGTGCATTTAACACCGAGACGGCAGAGCAGCTCAACTCTTGGCTAAATGGATTTGAATCACAGTTGCGGCAGATGAGCGACGTGAATTATGATTTTTATATTCACGTTTTGATGATGATCTACGGGGAAAGGGTGCAGAAACGAGTCGATAGCCAGGGTTTGGAACTGTCAGACGAGTTTTGGGCCGAGGCAACGGGTGACTAGATATCCAGTATTTATTTGAGATGTCATTTCTTCCAAATCGCAACTGTGGCCGACACATAAATACATCCGAGTACAGGAAAGATATTCCTCTTGCTATAGTCTTACGCAAGACCACTTCCCTGAAGGAACTCAACCCAGAATCCAAGACGCCCCAGCAATTCCACCAGATACTTTCGGACCTCACGCAGCTGGCTCCGGATACCTAGATATGCACAGGGTTCATGAGAGTCAATAAATATATGGGCGGCACCGCACCGTTAATGGTAGCTGAGGGAATGGTCACCACTTGCACCCGCAAGTTATTACAGAGGATTGCTAAACATGAAACATCACGGATAAAGTCCATATCGTGAATGTTCAAATGGGAGTAAGGAAAGATAAATGTAGCTCGGTAGTCCATAAAACAGGAGGAGGATCCAGTGGTTTACGGTGGCAACTGTTTGATTCCACTGGCCCCTACGAAGTAATGAAGGCCAGTATAGTCCAGCAGAAACCGGTAGGCCACACCGGATATCATGATATCACAATGGCTGGCTGGGGAGACCAATCCCATTGAACTCCGCTGGGCTACGACATAAACCAGTGGGATTCGGCGGCACCTCTAGGACTGGAGTCACCACTGGTTTACAGCAAAACCCGGTGGAAAACACTGGGAACCGATGGCGGCTCTGTGACAGGAGAGCCACTGAGATCCGGTGGGTGCTGGTGGAGGACGGCGGAGATGCAAGGTGCATATGTGAGCCAGCGATCTCCAGTGGCATCCACTGAGCGAACAGTGGCTTTCGGCACGAGCCGATGCCGACCGATGCCGATCAACCGAGTTGCCAGCTCCGCGTGTATTACTGCAAGAGAGCACACATAATCGGATCCACATGGGTTGTTGGTTATTGTCGGATCAGTCCCATGTCACCGTCGTGGAATCGCCCGAGCGAGAGGATAGACGCGGGGTAGAGCTACTCCCGGTCATATAATCGGATTCCGCAAACGCGCACTTCTGGCGGTCGCCGTTGACAACGGGACACAATTTGCCGCCCTCAGATCGCCGCTTTATCCCCTTGGGTTTCGAGAAGAAACCTGTCAACTGGGAAATATTTCAACCTATGTCAACTAGGGCCTGAAGCTTGAAGTCTGACACCGGGTGCGGCCTGAACAGCGCATTCCTCTGAAACTGCTGCTGAGCGCAGTTAGGGATAATATTCTTTCAGGGTCGTTTACAACAGGCGGCAGAAACAAGCATTTTCATCTCCCGCAAATCAGCCGGCCGGGATCAAGTCAGCGTTTTACATTGTCCAGTAATGCGTAGTACACTAAGTCCAGTTAGGTAGCAAGTCCGTATCGTGATTATACAATTTGAGGCAGAGACTCGGTGCGATCGGGTACGGAGATCAATCGACGGGGCGTCGAGATGGTGCGGGGGGTCCCGACCGTTTGGAAAGTCAAGCCAGTGCGAGGACCCGAAGTAGAGCGGGAAGAGAATACCGTGAATAGAGCCGGGGCGAAGCCGAAAGAACCACTGCCTTGCTCCCTGGCCATCGCGGGGATCGGAGGGAGAAGTTCTTTGCTCAAAGAATCTACGCTCTATCCGATGATAATGATCGTTGAGCCCCAGGAGAAAATGCATCTTGGAAATGACGTACCGTGTGAGAATAGAGGAACGGAGGCGGCGACGTCCGCACGCCGCCATTTGAAATTCTGGTCGGGAACGCATCGGCCCGGAACACGATGTCGCTCTCTCTTTTTCCACTCTGCATTGAATTCGCAGACGAATCGGATAAGAAGTTAACTAAAGTGTCAAGGCGTAGACACGGCCCTGGCACGAGAAGAAGAAATCGAATGCTAGGCCCGCCGCTAGAGAATACCACGAATATATATTCGTGAATATGAATATTCACCAAAACCTCAAAACTGATATTCGCATTCGTACGAATATTGATGGCAAATATTCGTTGCTTAGTCAGCAATATTTGCGAATATTCATGAATATGAATACTCAGCAAATACATTGAGAATTTGGGGTTTAGCAGCCACCAATGAGTTGCTGAGAGCACTTTTATGCTATCTTGTGAGTTTAAACATTGTCAAAGACTCATACAAGCCCTTGTCTTGCATGTTCAACCATTTGATTGACCATCACACTTGCTGTGTTCAACCTGTCAAGCAGTTGTCAAAGTAAAGATGTCTCTAAAGTGGTTGGTTTGCATATGAATTACAGCTCTAGTTGGTGTCAATGAAGTATGTTCTGGTTCCAGAGAGGAGATTTATTAAACAGACCCAAATTTACCATGCTTGATTGAAACTTTGGCTGTGTATTACAGCTGCAAATATTCGTGAATATCAACTTTCCTGAAAACTGATATTCGCATTCGTGTGAATAGCACGGCCACAGCCATTCGTGAATATAAATATTTGCTATTCGCAAATGGCTTGGCACGAATATTTGCGATATTCGCTATCCGTGTTACTCTCTACCCGCCGCGTTGTCAAGCTCAAGTGGCGGTAGAAGTAACCAGAAGGACTTGCCGATATTGTCCGTGACAAACAGGGTTATCATCAGGATAGTAGTGGACGCCACGATAGCACCGGAGGTGAGACTAAGGATAAAAATCCGGCGTATCAAGCTGAGTGGGCTTGGTTAACGCGCATACTGCGGACATGTATGTTCTGTACTCACCTGGGCGTGGAACCATGTTTGTACTTCAGTTTGAAGTTGAAGAACTTGGTTCCCAAGCAACCCGCAATCAAGATGTCCGTGAGGCCACACAGGATAGCTCCGATCCTGAGAGAAAGGCTCGAATTAGAGCCAGGAATGAGATACCGAGCACTCACGCGGCGACGGTGAAGACCAAGTGCTGGGCCGTGAAGAACTCAGTGAAGATCATGACCCCGACGGCAAATGAAAAGGAAAGCTGTGAAGCGCATGTGGAAGCAGATAGTTAGCGGAACAGGGGACATACGTGGATTGCAACGAGAAAGACTAGAAATGCGCTGACAGCTCGATTCCGTATTCTATGCGACCATAAGCTTTGAGCGCGCATTCCTATAACACATAGAACCACTCACAAAACGAAGTGTAAATGAATCAAAAACAATTGCACAATGGATGCGGTGCAATAAGTCATGAAGACGGTCAATGAAGCTGGAATGGTCGCGTCTTGGAAGGAAGCTTTTCTCACGAAAAGTTCGAATATGACGAAAACTTCCGCGTCTACGGCCATAGTGCACAAAGTATCGCAGAGGACCATGGCACCAACCCCGATTTTGTGAGGTAGGGGGCGAGAAGAGCGCTGAAAGTAGCGCACGCACACCACGAGCTCTAGCGTGTAGAGCAGCATGTTGACCCACGATGACGCCATCTGCACCCTGTTATGGAGAAGATGAAAAGGACGCATTCAAGCGGAACTTGGGACGGCGTACCCATATTCCAACACAAACTGTTTCGCAACCATCTGGGTCCCGCCCTTCACTGGTCGCCTGGACGAGTCAACTTAGAAGGAAACAAGAGTCACCGAAGGTGGATAGACGAAAGGTAGAGTTCTTGGAGGATGGGCAGTCGGCATTATATGCAAATTGTTATCTGACGGGTCGGCGCTTGCCAGAGCGAGAAGCTCAGCCCTGTGATACAGTTCTTGTTTGCCGAATCTCTGCTGGAAGGAAGCAAGGAAGGTATATTTAACCGCAGGGTCCCAATAACGAACACAGAGGGGTCCGTGCCTACCTGGACAGGTCGTATGCATGTTCTGATGGTGATCGGATTGATCGGTGATGTCCTTCTTCTCATTCGGCCGTGACGACAAGGAAAAATCAAGGCAGGCAGGTTGAGCGGGTGGAACAGTCAGACATTCACAGTCCATTGAGACCCATTAGGCAGCCAGGTATATTTATTCCGTTCGAAAGGACTGCTTGCAGCTTACAGAAATTTCCAACGATGTAGGTAATGATATGGTGACAATGGTGTCGTCACGACTCATACCATCATTCATTCTCCTTCGTCCTTCTAAAGAGCTGTAGTAAACTTCATCTGGGTTTTAGAACGGGTGCTAAGCAGGCCAGATAAGGAAGTTCCCGTTCTTCTCCCGGACCAGGATAGCTCGGAAGAGGCGATCTTTTAATTATATGTTACCATGGAAAGTCCGGACAGAAGCTGTGTTCACTGGTTCTTTACGCCACGAATTGTGTCAGTGGTAAATGAGGCGAATTTAATCATGTTGCCATGGAATTTGGGACAGAAGCTGGGTTCACTGGTTCTTTACGCCACGAATCGCGCCAGTGGTAAATGAGGCGAATTTAATTATGTTGCCATGGAATTTGGGACAGAAGCTGGGTTCACTGGTTTTATACGCTAAAAAATGAGCTCAAGCCATTCACCGCGTCAGCTGGAAATCAAAGATCTAAAACATTGACCAGGTGAACGAAAGTTAACTTTTCGGTTGGGCTTGTTCGGGCTTGGGCTTGGATTTGGGTGTAGATCAAAGCCCAAGCCCGCCGATCGGCTTGGCAGTGGCAAGCCCGTTGGCTCGCTTAACTCCAGCCAAAACAACCCAACGGGCTTTCACATATTTCTCGTGTTCCCTGCTATAAGCTAGTCTCCCGTAGTCAGACTCCACAATATTTTATGATAGTCGATAAAATCTTAATATGGAGTCTGATTGCGTTGGCATTCCGGTTAGCGGAGCCCGGATTCCGTGCCGAAAACGTGACTGCACGTGCCGTTCCCACGGCCCATATTGGGAAGGGGATCTGTCGCGTCGCGTCTCCTGCTTCCTCCCGTCATCTGCACGTCCTCCACATGTCTGATACATTCACTTGGAGCTCTCCAGAGGGCTATAGCCTTGTCAGACGCATTCTCGAACCCACACCAGTACTTTACATCCCTCATGACTACCAACTGGAAGGTGTCTGCAAAAGCCTCGACGGCGTCAATCTTTTTGCCATAACACCAACTGGCAGTGGGAAGACGAGCTACTATATCATCTACATCATTGTCCTCCTCGCCGTCGTGAAGGATCCCAGCCTCTGTCCCTCGGCCAAATTCCCCGAGAATCCTTGCTTGATTATCATCTGCCCGACTATACCCCTGCAACTTGAGATGGTGCGTCAGTTTCCACGTTCCTTGGCTACCGACGAGACTTTGGACCATCAGGCAGAGAATATGAAAGCCCTCGGTCTCGATTCTCTCGCAATCAATTCGGAAACTCGAGCAGATGCGCAGCAACGTCGAAACGAAGATCTGTGGACCCTGGCACGCACCAAGCCGAATGTCATTCTCACAGGCCCCGAGCAGTTGAAAACCGCCGACTTTGAGAAGGCTCTCCGGGACGACACTTTCTATGATCGCATCTGCGGGACTGGGTTCGATGAGGTACACTTACTAAATACGTGGGGATCCCGTTTCCGGAAGGATTTTGGGCAGATGGGATTTGTGAAAGCTCGCATGCCGGACCGCCACAATCCATGGATTCTCACGTCTGCGACCGTTCGAAAAGGGCGCCCATTCGACAGTATCTGCGCACTGCTTGGTTTGCATGAAGGCGACTACCATCTCATCCGACGATCCTCCGCACGTCCCGATGTTCAGATCCTGTTCCGTGATCTTGTTTCACCAATTTCAGGTGATTCATTCCCCGAGCTGGACTGGGTACTCACAGAGAATCGTCCCACCGTCATATTCCCGAAGTCAATCTCTCTAGCCTCCCGCATGTATGGCCATCTCGTCCGCACTGCCCAGTCAAGCAACACTAATCGAATACGAACATATAATTCCCTCAATTTTGACTCCTACAACTCCGAGACGCGCGAGCTACTCAAGGCCGCGCCGACCGATGCCAACTATTGCCAGATCGTCATTGGCACCGACTCTCTCTCCGTCGGTGTTGGCATGCCTCGTCGTCTTGATGCCATTCTAATCGGTACTATCGATGACACCGATGAAGTTCTTCAAAAGCTGGGGCGAGTCGGAAGGTCGAAAATCCCGGGAGAACACGCCCGAGGCATCGTTTACGTCTCTGCGGCCTCCCGCACGCTGGCGGCTAAGGCAATCACGAACGAGGAGGCTGGCGTTTCCAAGCCCGATGAAACGCTTCCCGAAATCAGCATCGCTCGGCTCACCGTTGCAGAATGCAAAGTCAGCGAGATTAACTGTATCTATGATAATCCTACCTCCGACGCCCCGTGCAAATGCGCAACTTGCCTCCGAATCCCTCCACCCTCTCACCCACTGTTGTGCAACTGCAGCGGATGCTTGCCCGACACTGTCCCGCCGCTGATTCGACCCCCCCGCGCTTCCAGAGTCAACAAGGAGATTCCCAAGGCCAAACACCTCTCCAAAATCCAGCGCGCGCATGCAACGACGCGACTGCTCGACTTCCGCATCGAGATCTGGAAGTCAGCTGATCAAATTAAATTCTGGATGTTTCCCCCGGTCGTATTCCTTCCCGATGCAGTCATTGATTCCATTCTGAACAACTTCGCTCTCTTGGATACTCTCCCCAAAGTCACTCAATTCGTTCAACCACATATACACCTTGAACCATACCCTCAGCGTCTCAGGGAGGTCCTGAAGAAGCTGGTGCCCGAGTTGCGACAAATAGCTGCCGATCGGAAAGCTGAAAATGCCATGAATTTGAAGGCGAAGAAATTAGTAGAGGCCGAGGAAGCCGCAGCACTAGCAGCGATTCAAAGCGAAGATTCCGCTGACTCGGATGGTGATGTCGCGATGGTTGATGTCGAGGGATTACGGTGTGTCCATCTAGTTCCTCGATTGCACAATATTCATAGCAATATCCAGAGACGTCACTCAAACTGCTGTGAATGTGCCCAAGCCGTCTGCAAAACCGAAGAACGCCGCTAAGAAAAAAAATGTGTAGGTGCAGCATTTAACTGTCGAGCTTGACACTCATTAAATGTCGTAGAACTCCTCCAAAATCTCCAGCACCGTCGCGCTACGCCACTCGTAGTCGAACCAAGAAACCGAACTAATTACTTCATTCGTAGTCCTCGTCATCGCTTTGCTGCGCCCCCAGTCCGCCCGCCAACTCTTCCAATCCTGCTAAAATGTCGTCATCGTTGTCGTCCCCCGTGTCAATAATGAGCTCCCCGTCTCGGAAATATGTATCGCCCGGCGTCATAGTCTCGGGTTCTTCATCCTCCTCATCGTTCGACCAATCAGATTCGTGTTCCGAATCCTCGGTCTGAGAGCTCGGCGCGAGCGGGTTTTGTTGCAGTTGTTGAATCCGGCTGTTTGTGGTTCTTTTTGTCCATTTTTTCAGCGCTCCGCCTGCAAGAACCTGGATTCCGGCCGAAAAGTTATCAACGTTCCTCCCATCTTCAAAGGTCCTGCCTGGTCGACGCTTGTGAAGTTCCGCCTCCTGATATTCACGAAGTAGGATTTTTACTTCCGGGCGTTCGTGGGGCTTCTTGTGGCGTCCGGACCGCTTACCGAGGCCCAGACCTGCGCGGAAGTCGTTCTTGAGGTCGTAGATGTCCTTTACGTTGCGTGACCATATGTCCCGTATATGGTGTGCACCATATTCTGAATCCTTGCGCTGGACTATCGGTTCAACGCAACGGTTCAAGAATTCCTGGAAAATGTCGCCGGCCTTGAAACCTCCATCGGACCCGTCCGGATTGAGTACCATCGATAGTAAGTTGGCGTCCTTTAGGAAGGAATTGGACTCAAGCTCAAGATCGACAATCATTTCTAAGAGATAGCCCATGTACTTGGTGTGGGAGGAGCCGCCGAAGGTGAAGACCATGACCTAGCACAGTTACGACTGGGAGCGGAACATATAAAATTCAAATGCACCTTGAGCCCTTCCCAAACCCGGCCAACGGCTCCCTGTGCCACGGCAGCTGCGACCTCCCGGGAAATCATGGCATCGTGCATGAACGTTCCTGTATCAAAGAGAACCTGATCGCCGAAGAATTGGGGCTTCGCGGGTTCCATAGGCTTCTTCTTCGCTGTTTTTTTTGTTGTGGTTGCCGGTGAGGTGACTTTCTTAGCCGCTTTCCGTTTGCGCTTGTTGGGGAGGGGAGTGCTGGATGCCGGTGGACGTTGCCAAGGTGCGCCAAGCGGTGCCGGCGCCACCGGTGGTGTAGTATTGTCTCGAGCATCCATTTGAACCTGGTATCGGGCGCCAGATGAGACGTAAGTCTCAAATAGCTTCTTGGCCGCAACTTCGAGATCCTCGAACGGGGGAAGTGTGCCAAGGCGTGCATGCTCCTCAAAGTAAGCGAATATGTCGGTGGTATTGAAGTGAATTCTAGGGGCAAGTTAGATAGGGTCATGAAAATCGATATAGTAATAAACACCCACGCCCAGCAATCTAGCATGCGCATATCGTGTACCAAACTCAACAGCTGTGCGCTGGGATAATAATCTACTTTCTTGAGATTCGAGGGAGGTGCACGGCCGATTTTCTTCGCACTGTGACCCAATGTGGCGGGATTATCGTTCAGTGGAGCTCCCCAATGGGTCTCGAAAATGCGACAAATATCTGTCCACATTGTGTGCCATATTTGAAGCACTGGGCGAAGTAGTTCGAAGCTTTGGAATGGGTCCACGTGGTTCTGGAGATACTTCTGCAGAAGGAGCATGTTATTGTAGGACATGCCATCTCCGCCGCCAAACCAGAGCCTCATGTCATAGTTGTCGTCAACTTGCCCAATCTGCTGTAAAAAATCCAAGAACCCAGCCTTCAATTCGGAGATAGACGCCTCGTTTTTGCCGCTGGTAGCGAGAGGGTGAACAGGGGTCTTTCCCGGCGGAGCCGTGAGCTTTGCGACCCGAGTGCGATAGCGGATATAGAGCTCCTTCTTATACACGGCGGCCTCCGGAATGTAGTTGGTCAAGGATTCAAGAAATTGCAGGATGCCGATATTCTTTATGTGGGGTTGGTCGATCATGCCAAGAAGCTCATCGACAGTGAGATGAGGGCGGCGACTGTGCAAGATTCGAAACCGCTTGTCCAGAGGATCGAGAGCGGCTAAGTCAACCGAGAATTGGAAGTATGTGCAAGCAATCCCAATGATCATGCTGTTCTCGCGTCCGATGCGAAAATCCCGCTGTGTATGGAAATGCGGGACATTGTCAAAGATGAGCACGTTCGCATTGGTCGTAACACGTCCGTCGGGATGGGTGATGGTCGACACATCGCGACCGCAAGTGCGGATTACAACCGCCTTCTGGTCCGACATTCCTTTCAGTGCTGATTTTATGGTGTTTACTGACGGCATATTTCCAAGGCGGCAGCCGTGGGAGATTATGTCCATTGGGACGTTGGAGGAAAGGTATAGAATACCACGGGCGAGGGGAAGGAGACGGGCTTGATCGTTCTTGCAAAAATCGAGTGTGGCGAGGCAGCTGGTGACGACCTTCAAGTTCAATTAGATATTGTAAAGTTCTCCAATCAATGACCTACATTTTCACGCGGCCGGGACTTGCGAACAGTGAGAATACCCTTCCGAGACCGCGGTTTGGGTTCAGCAATAACATGCATGAAATGTGTTGCAAGCCGCTGGTTCTTCCGCATAGCGGAAGTTGCTTGTTGGATCGCGGTTCTGAGATCATCCCACTGTGCACCTGTCTCTTCATCCCCACCAATGACCGCCCATAGTCCCCCAGGAGCCTTTACAGCATCGGAAGATTCGCGTTGAAGAAAGTCTGAGCAGGATTGAGCCGCAAACGCGGACAGTGCCTGCCGTACCGGTCGGATTTCGAGATAGGGAGTATCGGTATCGAACATTGGCTGGTCTAGATATCCACGCCCATATGGGGTGGTAAGCCAGGCTTGGAGGATTCCAGAGACGCTGTATGTGCTTTTCCCAGAAAGATAGCTCTCGACAGTGAGGCCGTGACGCCGGGAATGGTGAACAAGCTCATTTTCAGAGTCTCTGTATACGAAGATGTGATGTAAAGCTTCCCCGAGAGTCCAGTCAAATTCTTTCAAGAGGTCGAAGAGCTGCTCCAGCTTCGCCTCTGTGGAAAGGCATGGCTTCTGACGCTTAGGAGGTTGTCCCTGGGGACTGGGGGTGTCAGTGGGTATGGAGGTGCGTTCCTTTCGTTTTTGGGAGGGTGTCTCAAAAGACATGTCCATTGTGAAGTTATCAGACGAGTGAAATTGACCAAATGTGGGGAGCTGGCGCTGAATTTCGGAAAGACGTGATGAGCTGAAGAGAGGAGGATTCTGGTAGGATGTAGCAGAAGGGGAATTGGAAAACATTGCATGGCCAGCAGGCGGCGGCTGCATGAGGATGCGGTCAAGAGAAGAGGTAGTTGTTTCACGTCGGTGGGGCGCTGGATGTGATGCTTTTGAGGAGCTGAAAAACTGATCGTAGCTTGACGGCCTTGTGGCAGGTGAGGGAGGGCGGAGGGTTTGGAAGAAAGAATTATAGCCAGAGTCAGAGGCGGTGGTTGCGGAAAACAAATCATCTGTTCTATTAAACTGCAATGTCTCATGCAATGATGGTAAACTCGAGAATAGTGCTGTGGGGTATGGGAAACCCTCGGGAGTCCCGAATCCATAACTTATCGCACCAGAATAAGCGGAATCATGTCGGAGCGAAGGAGGCAAGTTGGCTGGGGTATATTGGCTGATATGCGATGACGAGGCCGCAGAGTCGTGGGATGGATCATGGTATGAGTGTAGATCATGCTTGTATTGCATTTTCTAGCGAGTGGAAGAAAGGTAGAATGATAAATGAGAGAGAAAGAGCAGAGCGACGCGACGCGTTCTATTCGCTTCCCAATATGGGCCGTGGGAACGGCACGTGCAGTCACGTTTTCAGCACGGAATCCGGGCTCCGCTAACCGGAATGCCAACTGATCAAGACTAGCTATAAGCCATCAATCTGGGGGCTTTCGGAGTCAATTGTGAGTTGGTACCTCGGGGGCTTGGATTTTCTTTGCCATATTTTGGTCACTAATACATAGTTCGGCGTCACCGCTGGAGACCACCCGGGCCAACAGTGTCAATTTGATCCAGACGTTCGGGCTTGTCCGACTCAGTGCACTCTCCTGTATCTAATGTCTTGTTTTCAACAAAGACATTCTCACCATTTATGTTTCCTTGGTTGTTACACAGAATTCTGTTGTGACCTACCTCCAATACATGACTAGATCTATTGAAGCGGCCAGAAATCATGAGAGGACTAAGAACAAACACACTCAGGGTGGCTAAGATATTCCTCTGAGTCACCTCTGATGCCCGGATTTGCCCTCACCATTGTGCTACTTGGGTTGAACTGTTGAACGTCGCTGGTTGTTGGGGAAATCAAGATTCAACCATTTGCCACGTCGAGCAACTCGATCAGACACGTCTGCTAAACGACTGTCGCAGATGAAATCTTGAGTTGACAGACGCGCAGTGATGGCATCAAGCTAACGGGGCTTGATCTTGGCCGCAACAATGTTCATACTCGGGAATGAGCTTCAGGAGCATAATTTACTACTCAATCTTGATGCTTGAGTCGATTCACATAGTGATACAGAATTCCGTTGCATGGGCTTGAAAATCTTGTTGATGTCGACTTGCAAGTTGAACACAAGTATGCCATCAAACAAACGGGCTTGCGGATAGTTTAGATGTTTTTTTTGAAGGGATCCTGGTATTTCTCAATAAAGCGGGTAGGGCCGATGAGCGGCAGTGCCCGGTAACGTTGGTTGGTTCACCCTCTACTTTACAATAACACTGTAACGCCTGCGAGCGGCACGGCCCGTTACCCAATTTTTGAAATGATGTAAGACTGGATCTATTAACTGAAATTAATACAGCAATAAGTACTAGTAGTGAATAAGCAAACGAAATACGGGTCCACTAGAGTATGTACAAATAAAGGAGCGCCAGCAGCACACAATTCACAGAGCGGTGAGCCAACCCATTAATTGCCTCTTCATCCGCAATCCCTGTGGCCTCGGCCCTCCGTGACTTGGGTCTGAAGGTATTCAATGCAATGTCCGTGGAACTCTTGAGTGGAGTTGCAGGGAATGGTAGCGAGATCTGGGAATCATAGGAACCACGGTGTGCGTGTGCCGTCGCTCTGGCGAAGAATCCTTAGCCTATCAACGAGAATGTGATACATATATCTGACAGATGCTTGTGAGACAGAAATATGTGAACCTAAGCAACAAATCGTCTTTTTGTCTGACTTCATACCACCCATCTCTGACTTCTGGTCTGTGATTTTATAGGTTGTGAGTGCGACATCATCAGGACAAGTGAACCCTCGGTGAGTGTCGTGCGAAGTTTGTACTGCGGAATCGAATTCCCCTCAGCATCCCTCTGCATAGTCTCGTTTGATGATCTTGACCTTATCATACGTGAAATACAATCCCCGACGATCTGAGCATTGTCCTTTCACCAATTTTACACTCTGTAACCGGGCCAGTTAATATGCACTCATCCGAATTCATCTGAGACCGTGCCGGCGCTAGCAGGAACTTGAGAGGCAGCTATGCCAATCTCCGCTCTACTGTCAGAGGCCTCTGTCAAGCTTGATGCCGCCACTGAGTTAACCTTCATGGCGACAACTCACGGCACAGGAACGAAATGATATGGGAGACCAGTAGTAACCGCAAGCTTCATAGACATAGAACAGACACTGTTGTCAGATGGACATCACCAAAAATGTCAGTACCTGGCAAGGGGCTTCGAAGGGCCGCAAGGTGCTACAAGCCCACCCAAGACATGTACGACCCCGGCGGGGCCTTATAGGCCACAATTAGTTTTTGTGAGCCCTTTAAAACCCGGCCAAGCCTTGGCACGCTTTCAAGGCCTTTTGGCCCTTGCAAGGCCCTGCAGCGGCTTCTATGCTTGCCTCGTACCGAATCCATATCCCTCCGTATCCAAAATCAATCACAAAAAATAAGTTCATTCGGCATCGTAGCTAATACATCAGCGCGCATACAACAAAAGTGCAGTAGTCCCGAGTAGAAGCTGACAATGGATCCATCAGAACTGGTATGGGGGAATTAAGGCGATGACGACGTACATTAGATTGGCAGCAAGCAAAGAACCGAAGCTGACAAACGGATCCGTTAGCGGAGAAGACGCGGTAGGAAATATTAGCGTACACTAGCGTGGGACGCAAGACAATCAGCGAATCGAAGGAGAAAGTGAAAATAGACTTACCGTATGCATAAGAAGCAGGAGACAGCACATGCAGGAGCCGTGGATTTGGTGTAAACAGAGAAACACTTGGCAAAACATGAGGATCGATGCTTGAAGAGGGATTAGAGCGGATTGGAGCTATAACGCGGGGTTAAGAAGGTAGAGACAGTGATACTGATCCACGTACTAATGGATGAGCGATTAATAAGGATTAGAGCGCTATAATGAGGTTAGGACAGTTAATACTAAGAGGAGAAAGCACATACAGGAAAGTGGATTAGAATTATTCTGTGGAGCGAGAGCGTCGTCAGCGGGGGTCAGTGTAGTCCCAAGTACTCACTCAGTCTGAGGATGATGACCCGGACGCTGCTGAGCGGCGAGCAGCGCGACGTGCAGCTATGCCGTCATTCTCCGAGTCCGACTCGTCGTCGCTGCTGTCGGAAGAATTCTTGGCACAGCCGAAGACGCGCCTGGGAGTCCGGTTCAGCAAATAGCAAGGGGAAGACCACTGCGCCTACTCCTGGTACGATGTGAGTGTGTCAATCACCCACGGATCCGTCGGGTCGTCCTCGAAGAGCGCTACGACGGCATTGAAGAGCTTCTCATAGTTGTAAGACCCATCCTTTGCGGTCCAGTCGGAGGTCGAGATCAGGGTACGTGCCTGAGTATGAATGTCAATGTGTGGTGAATGTCCGGACGAAGGTATGAACTCACTTGGGAACAGCCATATCCAATCATCCGCCCATTCATCCGGAACTGACCGTGTGCGCGAGCGTTGGACACCTTTTTAAGGGTGTCCGCGCCGTCCATCGCCGAGCTTGGAGTCATCCAGATGTGACGGATGACCTATTGCGCCTCGCAAGATCAGCAATGATTCTATTCCCAATGACTGACTCACTCGTAGGAGGAACCTGCTGCGGAAGAGACCCTTCTCCGGGTCCGTGGGATCGTACATGTCGTCTGCGTAAAAACACGACGGGTACTTCGTCGCCGTCAGCGCCGCCTTCCCAGTGATGAGCTTTCCCTTCATGAGGGCTTTGAGGGCGCTGAGATGCAAATAATATCAGAAAAGTTGAGTATATGCGTCGAAATACGCACTTGACAGCCTCTGGGGACAGGGTATCGCTCTCCTCCGAGTCGTCAGTGGTATCTCGAGCGTTGATCGCCATCCGTAGCGGCCACAGGACGATTGCGTCGCGCAGCATTGGGTGGTTGACGCCCCGATCGGATTTTGATGCAGACTCGCGGATCGCAGGGACAAGACTTTTGCTGGGATCAGAGATGAGGTAGTCGAGCTTATGTTTGAGGCCGCCCGTGTCGTTCTGCCTTGCACTGGTTACAGCCTTCCGAAACTGGGATAGGATAAGCAGACGCACGGGCAGGCAAGAAATGAAATGTACGCGCTGAACGATTCGTGCCCACTGGGCGTTATGCTTGAAGAGCTCACGCAAAACCTCGAGGGAGTCGGGGGAGATGACCATCATGCGGTCGAACGCATCGACATAACGTGGTTGTTCTGCGAGTTGGCTGGGGGACGAGATGTAAGCTCTGGACTGAAGAGGTGGTGAACGAAGTACTCCGGGGGCACAGCAACAGTGTTAGTCGGGTTTATCGGCGCGGGTGCACCCCAATGAGCTTGGGATCCTTGGAAGAGGACGAGGCCGATGTCGAGGTATGGGTTCTCGGCTCGCACAAAGTACTTGGCAGAAGAGATGAGTTTCTCCAGCGTTGTCTTAGTTTCACTGGGCATATCAGATGGAGAACCTTCGAGAGGCTTGACATCTTACATGGGATTCCTTTTCGCCCTCTTGATCACTGGCAAAGGGACGGCGCCGAGAGTCGCCACAACTTCGTTGTACTTGCGTTTGGCCGCAGAAGGAGGGGGAACGGGGCCAGGGCCAGAGGGAACAGGAGCGCCAGAGGAAGCAGGAGCGCCAGAGGGAGGGAGTCCGCCTGCGGTAGTCGACATGATGGTCGCGGACAAGAGCGCGTCTTGAGCGTCGTCACTTTTAAAGTCTGATTCACGGTCACGTGCACTCCCTTTGGGGGCAAAGAAATTGCTCAAACGTCGCAATTACAAGCTCAAAAAATATCAGAAGGCTATATAAAGGCAGTCTACAGCTCGTCATATCCAGCAGAGTCAATCAAATCCGCATCTGTCTCCGCTGTGGCCACTAACTCTGTTTCTTCGTCATCGTTGTCTTCCTCGCTGGACTCGTCGGAGTCAGAGGAGTCAGAATCTGACTCTGAAACATCCTAGTCTGGAGTTTACCACGCGCCCGGTGTTAGGAGCTCGACCTTATTACATAATCGTCGGAGTTTGAATCTCATCAAAGGCTTTCCCGTTTCAACCTGACTACAACGGACAAATATTAAGAGGCCAAATGGCCTGGATTGGGATTCCGATGAGATACACCTCCTCAGAATTGTTGTGTGCCCCATTCTCGAGGAGGAATGAAACACTGCCGTTTTCACGTGGCCGACCCATCAAAATTCGGCATCGCGATTGGGTGGTCCGGGTGAGAGAAATGACCGAGAAAGCTGCTTATTCGGGTGTCCTAGATGAAAAATCCATCACAGAATGTCGAAAGACACGTTGTAACCGTCGCTCAAAAGGTCGAGAAATTTAAGATTACATAATAAGGTCGAGCCCGGATCAAACGCATCGGGTAATCGACAGACTACAACATCGCGAGGTACGAGTGACATTTGTTGTAGTGTCTGTTTGTAAGAGACTAGAAACATCCATAGGTGGAGCATCTGACCCTGGGTCTTCGTCCACAGCTACCGGTTCCGCCGCCGGGGGAGGTAGGTCTAGATCCATCTCATCATCTGATGTATTGGTGTCGATTGGTCCTGCTGGTCCTGCAGACGCCGCTGTTCTTCCGCTTCTATGTCCCACGGCATTTTCAGAGTACCGCATGAACCATAATAATAGACATAGTCTTCATCCTCTTCCGAATCGCGTGACGGGCGATTGAGGGAGCCAGGAGTTCCTTCGTTCGTCCATGGTGGAAAGCCGGGATCAAGTGAGCAGCGTGGATGACTTCTGCCGGGTCTAGGAATCCAAATGCTCCACTGTCGGGTTGCGATGCATCAACAAATCCAACGCGATGCGGACGCTTATACTTCCACCCACCAGGCCGAGACAAATCGCGGCCGAACCAACGAACCCACAAAAACTCCATGTGATGCATCTTGCTCACTTTGTTAGATCTGGGGCCGACGTGACGGACATCGGCGTGGAATATCCCAATAATCCGCCCATACCGATACGGGTGCGATGAGGACTCGTCTTCGTCCTTGTGGGCAAGAACCATAAAGTCCGGGTGAGTTCGAGTGTTGAGCGTGTCTTGGTCCCGGCAGACATCATATGTCGTGAAGTTGACACGAAGAAGCTTGTGCGTGTACAAACGCTCTCGTATGATGTTGACATCGGCGAGGTCTTGAATCGAGTAACGAGTTTCGTCGCCGTCGTAGGGCACACCAAGTAGCCGTCCGAGTAGATGTGATTTCAGCTCGGGCAGGAAGTTCTAGGAACTATGTCGGTCACATTTTCAGAGAGCATTCTAATAAAGGCGTACTATTAGCGCGGGGTCATTGTGGAAGTCGTTGGGGCAAATCCATCGTGTTTACATATCGTTGCAGATTTAAGGGATTTGGCAGGCGCACGAACCTGCTTCTCTCTCTTATAAAATCGTCCCTGTCTGTCTGAAGCCTTTCAAACTTCGCTTCTGGGAGATCAAGCCCAAGGCTTTGGAAGCGCTGCGTCCAGACTTTTGGAAGCGCTCAATAAACGGCGTTTCCTCGGGGCTTTTGGCCCCATGATCGAATTTGAGCGCCCGCGCGCCTATAAAAGTGTCCACAACACCAAACTCCGCTTTTGGCTCATCAGTCCACTGCGGGCTGATAGGCACATAGAGACAAGGAAACACCGTAGATCCAGCCAGGATGTCGAAAAGGGGCTTAGAGTTCCGACTGTAGATGCACTTCAGTCTTTGGTTTCAATCATCGGCATCAACGGCCGCCCTTCGCCACTCAGCGCTCATCTATCGAACAAGCGCTCATCTATCGATTGGCCCCATGATCAGCCTTAAGCGCGTGCGCGCCGATAAAAACGTACACAATGCCAAACTTCGCTTTTCTCACCGTTAAAAGTTTCCCAGCCACAGCAGGGAAAAATCCATTGAATCTCCGCTAATGCCGTACCCGACGGCTCTCCGTATTTGGCCGATCATTGTATTTCCCACTGGCCGACAGCTCGTCATTATTCGGCATTCTCGGCACCTGCCGTCAAATTGCTAATAACCTTTGACACACTGACTTTGGCAGATCGCTCCCACTGGATTGAAATAAAGGTGGCCGCGGGGAATGGTAAGCTCAAAAAATGAATAAAAATAGAGCTGGGATGAAGGGCAATCAACTTGGGTTGTGCTCCTATAATGCATCTCAAGCTCGAGCTTGCTCTTTCACTTTCAGTGCCAAAGCGTATATTGAACTCAACTCAGTTCAATTTAACCAAACAATATGTTGTTCTCCCTCTGCCCTCTAGGACTCTTGAAATGCACCTAAGGGGATGGGAGGCCGCGAAGCGGCCGACCAATCCCTTGTAAATCTACAGTTGATGACCAACCGTGTGATGGCGACAGTTGGGTTCAGTGCGCGTGAACTGTCTGATCGCCACGGTCGACGGGTCGGCAGGCGCAGACAGTTGAGCGAGGCGGCCGTGAACTGTGTGATCCCAACAGTTGGCCCCCGGAGTATGCCGCACCGGCCCGAGGAAGATAATCAATCCCGCGTTATCGCTGATGCGCCAGGTGTTAAAATTATACACCCCCCGCCCCGGTGGTTTGCTTACATCCCGCCCCGGAACGGATCGGACGTTGCCCTCTCTCTTCTGGACTGTCCCCTCAGATACCTTTTTGCGACACTTCAGCTTTAAACGCACTTCTTGACCATGGACAGCTCTGAAATCACTCCAATCAATGCCGTCACCGCCGCGTCGGAGCGATTGACGACGCTGAAGGTTCTGACCACCTACAAAAGGCACAATAGGGAGAAAAAAAGCGAAGGTAGACACGGATGATCCTGGTGGGTCTTTAATTTTGGGTGCTGCTCCACAAGGATCTCACGGTATGATACAGGCTACAAGGCACGCCTTGAGGCTCGGATCGCGGAGTGTGATGTCTTCATGGCTGGATGTATGTCTTTATTGTGTACATCCCCACAATTCAGTTTTTCACAGTGTTCGCAACAGCCACCATTAACCCCAATGCGCCGACTCTCGACGGATCTCCAGTCGACCAGATCGTCGCGGGTGGTGGCGGTCAGCCGGGTATGCATGTTACACATATTCATTTTTTTTTTCACATCTGACATAATGTCCTGTAATGGAATTCTGATGCCGCCGGTGATAAAGGACCGAGCAATGCGGCCGCTAGTCCTGGCTCTGTGGAAGGTATGTAGTTCCCGTTCCCATGACTTGGCATCCAATCGGTGGGCCCATGTCCACGGTGCTGTGGACGGGGTGTACCGTGTAGCCCTTCAACAGTTGGAAACTGTTCCAACTGCGCACTGCTGAGAGAGTGCATATTCTTGACACTCTGGGCGACTGTTTGTCCCAAGCAGTTGGTGAAACGCTCACAATTGACACCTAATCCCAACCGTGTGCTTTAAACGGTTGGATGGTGTTCACTGGCGACACTATATCTGAACTGTGGAGTTTAGACGTCACCCGAGTGTCCATTTCCAGCACTTCAGATAAACTTCTCATAGCGTCGTCTGCCAAAGTCCCATACTGACGTCCCTTCTATCAGATCCACCTATCGACCCCGCTCTCAGTAGCTCCGAAGCCCCCCCGCCGAAGAAAGCGCGTGGAAACGATGGCCAGCCTCGCCACCGTAAAATCAGTAACATAAATTGTTCACTTCTCTCACCCCGATTTTCTAACGGCTCGCAGTTACCGTCAGCCCGATGGAGTCAGTCATGGACTCCATCACCGCTCCAATGCTCGCTCGTTTTGTGAAAGGCTGGCTCACTTCCGAGAGCAGAGTCCAAGCTGCCGACCCCGCTAGTCCTGCGGATGGATTTTTGGATCTTCGCGAGGCAGTTGCGGACATATTTGATATGGTCCTAGAAGTTGTTGAGCGGTCGAAATTCGCTTACAAATAGCTGGGATGGAAGATAGATTATGAAGGGGGCCCCATGCAAATTTCTCACCTTACAGCCCTTCATGATTGGCTTGTCACCGCTGAGTTAATGGTGGGGAATATTCAGAAGAAACCTGTGCTGCCCCCCAAGAAAGGTACGTGGTTCTTCTATTATTTCCTACAGAGTTAATTTCGAGTGTATTCACAGTTGCAAACGACGAACCGGTCGTAAAAATCATC
Source organism: Mycena vulgaris (assembly GCA_029204335.1). Classification (NCBI taxonomy): domain Eukaryota; kingdom Fungi; phylum Basidiomycota; class Agaricomycetes; order Agaricales; family Mycenaceae; genus Mycena; species Mycena vulgaris. Next base: position 81,047 of record JARGYA010000390.1, on the reverse strand, counting down.
CATGATGGAAAGAGGGTCATGATGACTCGGAGTATGGCCATTGACGCCAGGCTGACCCCTTCCATGTACCCTGGATGTGTTGAGAATGGCATAGCACCTGTTATCTCTGTCTTGAAAAATCGGGTGTGTCTACAAACTCCAACCTTTGAATTGAGTCTTACTCCACATAGGCGGGTAAGGAGAAGTGCATCACATGTGATGGTGTACGCGGTCAAGCACTGACCTCCAAGCCCGCCCCGCCCAAAAAAGACAGTTCTTATTTGACGGACTGTAAATGCCCTGTCCGTGGTGCAGCCCTCGAGCTTTGGATGATCAAGATGACCGCCGACAACGACGACATTCCTCAACGTGCCAACGATGTTACAAATCACCGTCTCGCACTCAACCCCGACATTCTCAAGGTCATCGCTGGTGCGATTGAGGTTGCATCGGGCCATCAAATTGAGACCCTACTCACACCAGAGCGTGATCGGCTGCTGCATACGATCCACTGGGCGTTGGCGCGCTTGCATTCCATTGCCGATGACGAGGATTCCGTGTTTGCCAATTCCTTCGTACTGCTCTCCGACAAGCTCAGGGACACGATGAAAGCTATAGATGCGGAGGATTAGAACAGCATAGTTTACAATTTAGGTTCCCGATATTGATCTGGTGGTCCATCGTACTTCGTTTGTCGGAGATGTGGAGTGTAAAAGGAAAGCAGCTGTCAACTGGTCTAACTAAACATTTGAGGTTCAGGTGTGGGATAATGACACCAGGAGGCCGCTTCCAAGTGTATGTAAATTACGGTTGGAACATGCTATAGAGTGTGAGAACCAGACAGCTGCAGTTGCAGTGTAAAAAGTTGACAGTTGAATTCCTCCTATCTTGTGTCAGAATATGTTATCTCAGGCTGTAGAAGGCATACAGTCGGCCCAAATCGGACCAGGCCTACACCGCGGATCCTGTCCAGCTATTTAATTTCCATTCATTGTATCAATAGCCTGTCCTAGGAATTTTCACGACGCAAGTTTCATTGAGAACTTGACCCCTCATAACCCGCGCAAGCTAGGTTTGTTTGCGTTTGCACGATTTTGATTGCGGCGCTCGCTGCCCGAATTTGACCAAGTCTACGCCGCAAATTCTGTCCAGGTATTGAATTTCCATTCATTGAATCAATATCCCGTCCTAGGAATTTTCACGAGGCAAGTTGCATTCAGAACTCAACCCCCCATAACCCGCACAAGCTAAGTTTGTTTGTATGTGTCTGATTTTGATCACGGCGCTCGCTGCTCGCATTGGACCGAATTTACACAACAGATCCTGTCCAGCTATCTAATTTCCATTCATTCTATCAATAGCCTGCCCTAAGAATTTTTACGAGGCAACTCGACCCCCCATAACCCGCGCAAGTTGAGTTTGTTTTCATTTCAATCGCGGTGCTTGCTGCCCGAATTGAACCGGATCTACAGCACAGATGCTGTCCAACTATTTAATTTTCCACTCCTTGTATCGATAGCTTGTCCTAGGAATCTTTACGAGGTACTTTCACCCCGGAGAACCCAAGCAAGGTGAGTCGGACACATCAATCACAGTCTATCAACTGTTCAAAATCAACATGTAGATATGAGACAGTTGGAGACCAGGTGTGCATTAACACCAGGGCCCAAAGTGTTCAAAATTGACATGTCAATTTCGCACAGTTGAAGGTTGAGTGTGCACAAATGACAGTATTGGAATGCATGAATAGACCACCCGGGAATCGATCTCTTAAGCACTTTGCTCCGGTTTGAGCTAAGAAAAAATCCGACCGCTCATAAGCTATGAGGACTGGTGGCTAGTGCTTCATATCAGGACTAACTAAGTACATATTTACATAGATTATGGACGTCTTGGTAAGTTAAAACAGGAGATAATGAATATTTTGAGCGCTTAAATCCGAGCTAAATCTGCCTTGAATTTCAGCATAGTCAGCCCTGAGTCGCCACATAGTTTGGCCAGATTTAACCACCAATGAAGTGTAAAATTCACACAGTCCACATCTACTGTGCTTTCGGCGCACCATCAGGCTGTTCATTTCTCGCAGTTGAGCCACACATATAAATTCAGGGTTTCTCAGCTGGAGAGCGCCATTGAATACGTAGCCGGGTGTGAGGCATATTTTCCCTCCTTCATTCATGCACAACTTGATATATATATACAATTTTATTCACTGTACTATTTGCGACTCTGCCGAGACTTTGATTCACCTCTGAGTTTGTGTTCTGCCCGTACCGCCTTCATCAGCATTGTGAACTTTGCCCGCAACCCCGGGAATTTCGACTCAAACCTCTCATGATCTTCCCCACATTGAACCTCAAATTCTTCACAAACGAACCGGATATTTCCCAGCTTCACTGCTTCGGACGCATATTCCGTTGACTTGAAGAGGGCCGCCCAATTTTTCAGAGGCACATCTAGCCCTTTTCGGGGCGAGCCATGCACCCAATATTCCAGAGCATCATCCAATGTCTTGGTCTCCGGAATGCGAGATGGACGGGGCGTTGGTGGAGGGGGGGTGACCGATGGTGCCAGATGGTGCAGTGGAAGAGGCGAGGGATTTGTTTCGAGTTCGTTCTGGGGAGGTGCAGCAAGTACATTGGCTGTAATGAAAATATTAGCCATCGTGAATTAAGCAGATTGAAGTGTTGAAAAAAATACCGGTGGAATTTCGGGGACGGGGGGGAGGCAACCCGGATCCGTCTATCAGCCCCTGTATTTTGCCAAGATGCTATCTTCGAATCTCTGAAGATCAGCCTTCAAAAGTGGTGCGGTCTCATCCTCCCCCATGAACGTCTCATGGCGATCGATGGCACGGTCATCCATCACAATATCTGAGAAACCCTCCTCGTAAGCCATTAACTCATCGAGGAGATAGCGCATGAGGGTTCCAACCTTAAATCTCATCATTCAGTGTTCGTGTCAAATCTAGTGAAAGGTACGCACATTTTCGTTGGACGACCACCCTCCCCACCATTTCACTGCTTTCAAGCTCCACTTTCGTTCTGCCCAGAGGAAGCGGTACTGTGCTCCACCACGACGAAAGCAGTGGGTGGTGAATTTGCCGTTCCGACCTTTCATTACATCGGACTTCTCGACGATGAGCTCCATCAGGGTCTCAAACCCTGAGCGACTGATACATTCACCGAACTTGAGTTGCCCCGTGGATGCAAATGCGGGGAACACAAAATCATCGCCTGTCAAAGGGCGTCGCAATAGCCTCTCCATCTGCGATTTCCAGGCTTCAACGTGCGTGTAGCAGTCAATTTCAGGATGGGAAAGATCGATTTGGACCTTGTATTTTTGAACTGAAATTAGTTAGCATTTGGCAACTGACCAACGGAGTAGGAAGACTTACTTTTGGTCGGATCCTTGTTGGTTTTGCGGAATATCAGCGAGAATTCGTGATATGGGATCCCCGTCTTTGAGCGCAGATTCATTTTGATGTCTCTGAACTGGAGATTGACAAGCTCGTCATTCCTAGTTCGCAAAATTTAGTTCTCTCGATCTTTGAAACCGGTGAAGCTCACCGAGTCCACAGAGTGAATGCTGTCGTCACAAAGGCTTTGAAATACAACCGCTGGGTCAGGGTGAAGTACTTGACAGCCTCTTCGCTATTGAGATACTCCAAGATGATCTTCAGGTCGGCTGGCAGCATCGGGAGTGCTTGGGTAGCTGTGGAGGTCCGATTGTGACGATTATTGAGCGATTCATAGTAGCTCTTGAAGCCGGTCTCGAGAACGGGATTCCCTTCCCACTTCTCGGTGTGCGAGTTGTACTTCCAGAACTCTCCCTGGCATCCACATACCCTGAGTATTCAATGAGCATTTTCCTAATGATTAACTTATCGACTCGCCGTTCAAAATAGTCCTTGAATGCGGAACGAAGGCCCTCCGCAGTTGCGAATCCCCTTTCCAAATGCTCGCATTTGTAGGCGGTGAGAGCCCTCAAGGCCAGCGGCGTCTCAGCCCCGATATTGTCAAAGGCATCTGCTGAAATCTCGTCGGCCAGGCGGCCCTCAGCAGTCCAGTCAACGAGTCACTTTTTACCGCCCTTCACATAGTTCGCATAGCCCTTCTTCGTACTCTGTGATTTGTACCATTCCTCCGTCGTTTGCTGACTATGCTGGAGCAGCGAGGATGCCGAGGGCAAGTCAGAAATTGGTGCCGTTGGTGCCGCCTTTGCTTTGGCCATTCCACGAGTTTCCTTGTTGCCACTGGGCTTCGAAGGGGCCGATCGAAGGGGCCGATGGCGTAGGTGCAGCAGATGAAGATGATTTGGTTCGAGAGCTGCGCCGATTAGGTGCCATACTTCGAGAGAAGCAAGAGATGCAAGATGACAAAGCTTGGTGTGCTGGACCAATCAGAGCACAGGTGAATAAGCACATTATATTGACTGTGTCGACGCGACGGTAAAAAACTACAAGCCTCATTCGACAGTTCAGAGATGCACTAGTTAAGCAGTCCATGCTCAACCGTGAGATTTAGACAGTTCACGTGGCACTTTCCTAATTGGGACCTGTTTAAATTCGACACTTCGCTTCCTTAAATCTCCCCCGAGTATGACCTCCATATGTTCTTTTTGATTCTGAGATATGATGGTGTTGACGCGGCGGCGTCCGAGGGAGAGTATCATTGTCAGGAACCAGAGGATTTTTGGAGTGATGTGGAGGTGGAGGAGGAGCAGCGGGAGGTTGTGTTGGATTGTTGCTGCTGTCGTTCGAGGTTGAGGAATCTGATGCACCAGTGGGGGTGTCGTCCATGCGCTTCTTGATTGCTCGAAGAAGTCGTTGACGACGTTCCTGGGCAGCGATTTGTCTCTCAAAGTTCCGTTTATTCGTTCGGGCATAGAATCTTTTCGCGACTCGATGGGCGAGTTCCCCCTGTGAAATAAAATCAGTGCCAATGGAAGAAAATAAATCAAATCTGGACATACAATCTGGGTGGAGTATGAGTCGGTAGTCCCAAAATCAATGATCGCATCCGGATAGTCGCCCATGGAATGCCATTTGTAGGTGCAGATATTCCAGGACTTCCGTTCCTTGGCTGATTTTCCAACGGCCGGCGTAGCATTGGACTTTGAGTTTTTTCGGACTTGTCTCCGCGCGCGTCGGTTGTACTCTTGCGGCAGTTCATGTGTTACATATTCAAAGCAGGTTGTGCGAACGAAATGGCGAGCTTTGGATCCCAATTCGGTGGTAACGCCTCGGAAGGACCGGATACTGGAGTCGCTGTGCAGCCGGAGCTTAGCGTAGGCATGCCGAGTCGCGAAGGTGAAGATGAGTGTCAGTACGATGTCATTGTGACGTCCAGGCAAGAGGCCCTCGAAAACAGGGTAAGAACACTGTAGCGGAATATTTAAACAGTGTAAGAAGGATCAAGCTGCGGTTCTTACACACCTGCAAAATGTCCTCGAAGTCTCGAGCCGCCATCTTTTTCATCTCAGAGACATTGGCGTGGAGGCGGCGGATGGTGCTCCTACCGAATGTCGGAATCTTTCGGAACCTGAACGTGGTGAGACTGAAAAATTTGAGAAATAGAATCATGTTTTACCTCTCATCTAACTTCCCGACAGCATCTGTACTATGCGCGTGCAAAATCCGGAGAAGGTGGGTAAACAGTGACTTCCAGCCACCGAGCTCAACTTCGTGCAGGAGATCGGGTACGAACATGGTAAAAAAATTAAACCCGTACTCAGCCAATTTGGAAAGGTGTTCTATGGAAGAGGTAAGTAAGACAGTGATGCCAGTTCGGGAGTAACAAGATGCTTTACTCGAGTGGGAACCCAAGATAACTTCTTCAAATTTCGTCCTACGGCTTCGCCAGCAACAAGAAGGCCCTTCGCGAAGGTCCAACGGCGAACAAGATTGATTATATGCCGATGCCATTTGGTGTCCTTGCGAATATTTTGACGGCGGCGCATATCTGCCTTCGTTCCCATATCGGCAATCTGTGTCTTCTCGATCAAGCAGCGTGGGCACGGACAGCCACCAAAATACTTTATTGTTGCGAGAAGAACCCTACAAATTGTTAGTACGGAACAACAGCAGTCCGAAAACATACTTTTCAGGATCATCAGCGCCATACGTGAAGAATCGAGGGAAAACTCCGTAGCGTAGCACGGGTAACTGCTAGTCTATATAAGAAATGAAGACTCCGTATGTCTGCAAGACAAGATAATTAGACAAACATACATTCGTACTGGTCACTGGAGCTCCAAATGATGTCATCTTCTCCACGGTTCCACCCAGATGTTGAGCGCTCCACAGGTTCTCCACCCCAATGTTCAACTTCTATTTTTAACTGTTTAAATAATTCTGTCGACATCGCACCACGTCTGTCCACCAAGCATGCACCATACTGGCCAACTGCGACCTCTCCTTCCCAAATCCGTCTCACAGACGCGGCCGGAGCTGTTCCAAATTCAGGTAAAGGCGGAACCTGATTGATCGCTTGGATGATGAATCAATGATCGATCGGTTCTCAGCGAACATTTGAAGACAAGCCACCTATTGACTTTCATACCGCACATGAACCACTAGGAATATCTGAAAAGGTATGCTTCTGTGCATTTGTTGCTGGTATTGATGTCACACGGGCCGCACGACGGCGTCTAGAACGCGCAGGAATTTAACCGACGATCACTGGGCCAAAGGAAGCGCCGGCAGAAAGAAAAGGAAAATCGGGGCCAGGTACGAGTTCAAGCAGTCTGCTTCATCCAAGACTTTCTCCCATCACAGTCTGGGCCGCTTGATGGCCCCAAGTCACTGAATCCACGCAGATCTGCTGCTCAACGGGGACGCCGGCAGCGAGAACTTGCAGAACAGATAGAAGGGTTGCTGCAAACAAAGGGCCCGGTTAATTTCCGATCTCAAGCACAAACTTTCCGAAGAAGGGTAGAGCAAGCAGAACAACGACTTGAATTTGATGCAGTATGCGGTGGGTGAAGTCACAGAACGGAGCTCGATGGTTTTAAAATTCAAATATGACGAGCAGATCCAACTGATGCTTTAAATCATGCATTGGACAAGGAGTTCAAAATAAACAATCCCAGGCGCGAGAAGAGGCGCAGACCGAGTCGTCTAGAACAGATGATAGGGTCTGAAGAATATCATCGACTACTATCTGCGGCAAAGCAACCTGAACGTGAACGCCGAGAACTCGAAGGGACTACATACATGTAACCCAGCATAGCTAGAAAAATTATCTTTCTGGTTGACTCCTCGAGATTGTCCCTGTCTGTGAGACCCAAAGACATCGATGCAAAAATGACAAGTGGTGTCCTGGAAACTACCAGCTTTATTTCAGTCATGTATGTCGGGTTCTGTTCACTCAAGGGGGCCGCGAAGAGCCAACCAGAGGTTGGCGATGAGCGGCACCTTCAATCTTGCCAAATAGTCGGAGGATTGGTAGTCTCCCGTAGTCAGAGTCTAAAACACCCAAAAATCAGGATAGTTGAACTTTTTTTCAAGTTTAAATATATAGATCCGTGGCAAAGCACGGGTCAACTGCTAGTCTATATAAGAAAGGACGTCTTCCTGTGGGTGCGAGACAAGACAAGACAAACGTCAGATAACTTGATTGGCCGCTGGGGCACTGCATGATGTCAGTGGTTCCACGGTTCCACTGAAATCTGCTGAGATGTTGACTTTTGCGCAGTCGCTCCACCCGACTGTTGAAGTTCTATTTATAACTGTTCATTTGGTACGTCCAGCGCTTTCTGGCCTTTCCCCCCACCATGGACACCCGGAGGCCCAAATTTCGGCCACTACTACCAAAGCCTCTTTCCCAGGCGAGGCCAGAGCCATTCTTAATCAGCACACCCTCAAACCAGTATGCATCAAGCCATCAGGAGACCACGGGTACCAGCTCTGCTCATGCATTGAGCGCTAAGGCAGACGACCGGGTTCGTTCATTATTATTAAGGATTATTGAGGTCATTTTTACCTATTATTTAACAGCTTCAGAGCGAATTCGAGCGACGCTCACTGGGTCAAAAGAAGCGAAGACAGAGAGAGTCAAAGGAGAATCAGAGCAACGTGAGTTTGTTTTGTCCATCTCAGCCCAATCTGTTGACACGATTTCAGACCAAAGCTTCTAAGCAGATGAATCCTCACCGTTCTGCTGCCCAGCGGGCCCGGTGTCAACGCGAGCTTGCCGCCAACATCGAAGATTTATTACAGACCCATGGGACGAAAATATTCGATCTCGAGCTCAAATATTACGAAGGAAAGTTGAAGAAGGAGAGAGGTGTTTGGAGTCAAACCCTGATTGTGGTATGTACGCATGCCATCTTTCATTATTCCATTCACCGTTCTGTCGGCAGATCCTACACAAGCTTTGGACCGAGCACTTGATCATGAGTATGATGTGAATGAGCCCCGGCGTCAGGATAGATATCGGGAGATTTATAGAAGTCGGATGCTTAGATATGTTGCTGAGCGTCACGGCGCAAGTTAGGCATGCATTGTGGACTTCTCAATAAATCCTGGTTGAACAATGATACAGAGCGAAGTAGAACTGTTCTAAAGGGGAAAGTGTTATCGTACACGAGCGGCATCTTTGAGATCACGATTCTGCCGGTGGCTGCGAATCCTGTTCAGAGTTTGATGTCTTTTACCTCCGTAGCGAAGCACGGGTAACTGCTAGTCTATATAAGAAATGAAGACCCCCTGTGTGGGCCAGACAAGACAATTAGACAAACATACATTTGTATTGGCTGTCGGCAATGCAAATGCCGTGATCTGCTCCACTGACGCAATGAAAACTGTCGAGATCCCGATATTTCTGCAGGAGCTCCACTGAACTTTTGGATTGCTGTTTATAACTGTACAGCTCATGTCCAAAAACCTTTAGCCGGCAGGCCGAGTAAATCATACAGGATTTTGGCTGCCGTTAATATAGGCCCGTTTCCCCAATGTTGAAACTTGACTTACGAACAGCAAGTGAGATTTCTATTTATAGCGGCCTTGATCGATGTCAGCAGGCTGCCGCGGGACAGTAGGTAGGTAGGTAGGTAGGTAGGTAGGTAGGATTAAACGGCACGGTCCCGCTGAGGAACGCCGGTTCGAGGAATTATCCCGGTGAACTACAGGCATAAGATTTTGTCCATGCAGCGACGGTCGCCGTTCGTCGGCGTAGACATCAGATTGATGCGAGCGATCTCGGGACTTTGTCAGAAGCTGCATTTTGAGCATTTATCGCCCGCAGCAAGCCGAGAGGTTACAGTCACCTCTATCCTAATCCATACAAGAGCGCGGTGGGGCGCTCCGCGCCCCACCACTTCGGCTGAACAATGAATTCGGGATCTTGAATCTTTGCTGAATGTGCAGAAGGTAGTGTACTCGGAAGAAGTTGGTCATGAAATGAAGCTGCTCACAGAATAAATAAGGAAGCTCTTAACCCCGAGTTGACTTTAGGGTCGGTCTCGGTAGAATCTCGGGGTCAAGTGATCGTCGGAGTTTAAATAGCCTCGGACAGACATCGTAATCTTATAAAGAGGTTGACACCTGGCAACTTGTAACCCATAGATTTTGCTGGAAACGGGGTCGTTTACACAAGAATACACCAAACTGTCTCCCACTCCAGAGTGATTCTTTGAAAACCACTTCTCATTTCAGTCGATTGTTGGAAGTAGTTTGCCGTCATTTAGGGAGTCGAGGATAGGTCACATTGAGCAAGTCGATGCCCGTTCATCAATATTTCGACCAAAATCCCATACTCCGACTACCACCCTCCGAAAGAAGAAGGTTCCAAGCACTGAACCAGTTTGAAGAGAGGACTCGCAAGATTGAATGGGTCCCAGCAATGTACATGTGTGTTCGAAGTTCGGCCAATTCCCAGCAGTGATCGGCATTTGCCGACCACTTTCCTCTGCTCTGTGGAAACCCGCGCTCTGCCATACTTTGTGACACCATGGGCTAGGCAGGATCCCAATGCGGTGAGGGATTTTTTGAAGTGAAAAATATATGTCTTCTGAACCTTCGGCATTCAAAAGAAACTTGCAGCTGAACTCTATCCAGTTCACTTGCCCTGATATTTGAGTGTTAGTGCGGCATTCGATGTGTTTGCCTCTTGTTTTGTCGTTCAACAGCCAGATGCATGCATGGGATCGGATTGTCTGCCCAGTTTTAAGTCCTTTTTCGCCAATTCTCACAGCCTTCACTCAATGTCGATTGATGTCAGGAGGCAACAGGGAGCTATAGAAACAGTCCTCCAACTATCGGATGGAGGTTGATGGGAAAAAAAAGTTTTCACACTGGACGGGTCAACCCGTTCCGCACCCGTCCCGCCTAGGTCTTGGGGTCAGGCTCAGGACGGGCGGGTCCAAACCCGTCCGTCCCGCCCGTCGACCCGTCAAGGACGGGGACGGGTTGAAGCCCTAGTACTGTACAGTTTCGCTCAATTCTCCCCGGCTGTGACCTGTGACTGGCAGATTCGAACTTGCGTTTTCGTAAATCCACCAGGCCGTCCGTGGCACCAAAAAAAAGTTCGTAAATTCCGTAGAAACTAGCAGGGCACCTCTCATACATTCCTAGAAGTAGTTTCAAGCGCAGAATAAGCAGAATTCCGGTGCAAACCGATATGCCAAGAATATACCACCCAAAGCTTTTTGTGTAAATCTTGAGCCATAGATGAGCAGAAATGAGCCAAAGCGGTGGTGGGAGGCAGAAGCAAATAGCCCAATCGCGTCAAACTCGGTGTCCTGAAACAAAACGCGCAGTGCACAAAAAAATGGGATTTTGGGGAGCATTTTTGGGCCTGTGATGCGTGACATACGAATTGAGCGAAACTGTACAGTAGGTGGAGTGAGCGGGATGCGGGCAGCGAAGAATATAGGTGAGGGATCATAGAGTGGGTAGGAAGGTAGGCACGTAGGACACTTGATTAAAGCGGGGCACTCAGGTCATGTAGGTTCGGCATCTCGGCACACCAAGTCGGCGAGTCGGGGGTTTGGGTGTACGTAGCGGAAGTAGTTGGAAAGGTAGCGCGCGTAGGTAGCAAGTCGGTAGGGTGAAGTAGGGTGAAGGTAGGAGGTAGGTGGCGAGTGGCGTGATTGGCCATCTCAGCGCCAAGTCAGACGAAGTGAAAATCTGTGTTCCTGATTGTGTTATAGGGGCAGGGTAGGTGCAAAATAGCAGGTAGGCGGCGCGTAAAGCTAAAACACCTTATATGACGTATTAAACGAACCAAACCCAGCACTATTGTTCGGACGGCTTTGTGCACCCTCCCTGGACAAAATAATCAACAGTGGAAACATTGGTGGGCCTAGAAAGGTGGATATTTGGCAAAGGTTTGCATTGAAAAAAAATTATGCTGAAACCTTTTTTTTTTTAACAGCGATACAATGTCGGGAAGGCGGGATTTGCGGTTTTTCAGACCGTGGGGGGAGAAATGTTCCAGGGGGCTCAATAATGTGGCGCCTGAGCTGAGAACTTGATAGGAGGTGTATTTCAATATGAGGAATCCGTCTGAGATGTTTCCCAGAGCCCTAGCCGACAGGCAGAAGGTCGTTTTGGGTGTTCAAGATGTGTTGTTCTAGGTATGGAAATGAGGTAGGTGGCCAAAAGCTCCCCTGCTCGGTACAATTTTTTCACCGTTCAAAATGGAATGCGGGGGCAGATATTTGGCAAATGGGGGGGCAGGCAGGGGTATGGTAGGTGGTCAAAAATTCAGGGGACTTGAAAAAATGGGGGAGGTAGGTGGGTTGCAACGATGCCAAGTTTGGAGCTCCACCTACCTAGTTCTTTGAGTTCTATACGGGCGATCCCAACTACGACTGGGAGCTCGGCTAACGGGAGGTAGAGAGGCACAGGGAAGATGATGTGGCTACTTAGCGCGTGTACACCCGAGTAATACCCGGAACCGGTGTTCTTAAGTGGGAGCATGCCGTGTAATTTTACCTGCCTGGTTACCTCGCTGGGCCCTAGCAGATGATTTTCATCTGGTTCTCTTGCACACAGTGAGGGCTGCCAATCGAATACTTTTCGGCATTCAATTGGCGACACTCAGCAGCCTGAAATGTTTACCTTCACAACTTAAATTACCAGCTTCAATGTATTTGTAAAATGTGCAGTGGACAAAATATTTGGTCATTCATTTTTCGAACTGCTGGAGAAACCGGTGGTATGTCTTGGAAGATAATCAGTCAGTCTCTGAAATCCCACTTGAGGCGAATCGAAGAGCTGGGTCTGCTCCGTTTGCAAGAAGCAGCTTCTTGAGCTTTTCCGCGAGGTCAGGTCGCTCACTGACATATGCTGCTTTGAGTGCCGTCCCGTACTCGCCGCCTGCGGGAATTCTGTCGATCAGAGATCCTTCGGATGGAAAAACTCGCACCTTCAATATTTGGGTCCACTCCGGCCTCGAGAAGGAGTGCGATGATTTTTAGATATTTCTCATACAACACTGCTCGTATTACCGTGCTGGACTTGTCTCGTCCCATGCCGACGGCTGCTTGGAGTGCTGTATTGTACTTGCCACCTGCAGGTGTCATGCGGGTCATACACCCGGAAAATCGCATAACTCCTACCTTGGACGTTCGGGTTGACTCTTTTCTCGAGAAGGAGTTCAACAATTTTCAGATGTCCTTGGTGCGATGCTGCTTGAAGTGCCGTCCCGTACTCGCCGCCTGAAGGCACCATTTCAGTTATAGATCCTCAAGATCGCAAAGCTCGCACCCTGAGCATTCAGGTCCGCTCCTTTCTGAAGAAGCAGTGTGACAAGTTTCAAATTTTCATGGTATGAGGATGCTGCGGCTTGAAGTGCTGTCCCGTACTTGCCACCTGCAGGTGCAATGTGAATCATACATCTTCGGGATTGCATACGTCCAACCTTGGACATTCGGGTCTACTCCTTTCTCGAGGAGGAGTTTGACAATTTCAAGATGTCCTCGGTGCGATGCTGCTTGAAGTGCCGTCCCGTACTCGCCGCCTGCAGGCGCTATGTCAGTCATTCCTCCTTGGAATCGCAAAGTTCGAACCTTGAGCATGCAGGTCCGCTCCCTCCCCAAGAAGCAGTGCCACAACATTCAACTTTTCGTCGTATGAGGAGGCTGCTGCTGCTTGAAGTGCTGTCCCGTACTCGCCGCCTGAAGGCACCATGTCAGTTATAGATCCTCAAGATCGCAAAGCTCGCACCCTGAGCATTCAGGTCCGCTCCTTTCTGAAGAAGCAGTGTGACAACTTTCAAATTTTCATGGTATGAGGAGGCTGCTGCGGCTTGAAGTGCTGTCCCGTATATGCCGCCTGCAGGTGCAATGTGAATCATACATCTTCGGGATTGCATACGTCCAACCTTGGACATTCGGGTCTACTCCTTTCTCGAGGAGGAGTTTGACAATTTCAAGATGTCCTCGGTGCGATGCTGTTTGAAGTGCCGTCCCGTACTCGCCGCCTGCAGGCGCTATGTCAGTCATCCCTCCTTGGAATCGCAAAGTTCGAACCTTGAGCATGCAGGTCCGCTCCCTCCTCAAGAAGCAGTCTCACAACATTCAACTTTCCGTCGTATGAGGAGGCTGCTGCTGCTTGAAGTGCTGTCCCGTACTCGCCGCCTGAAGGCACCATGTCAGTTATAGATCCTCAAGATCGCAAAGCTCGCACCCTGAGCATTCGGGTCCGCTCCTTTCTGGAGAAGCAGTGTGACAACTTTCAAATTTTCATGGTATGAGGATGCTGCGGCTTGAAGTGCTGTCCCGTACTTGCCGCCTGCAGGTGCAATGTGAATCATACATCTTCGGGATTGCATACGTCTAACCTTGGACATTCGGGTCTACTCCTTTCTCGAGGAGGAGTTTGACAATTTTAAGATGTCCTCGGTGCGATGCTGCTTGAAGTGCCGTCCCGTACTCGCCGCCTGCAGGCGCTATGTCAGTCATCCCTTCTTGGAATCGCAAAGCTCGAACCTTGAGCATGCAGGTCCGCTCCCTCCTCAAGAAGCAGTGCCACAACATTCAACTTTTCATCGTATGAGGCTGCTGCTACTTGAAGTGCTGTCCCGTACTCGCCGCCTGAAGGCACCATGTCAGTTATAGATCCTCAAGATCGCAAAGCTCGCACCCTGAGCATTCAGGTCCGCTCCTTTCTGAAGAAGCAGTGTGACAACTTTCAAATTTTCGTGGTATGAGGATGCTGCGGCTTGAAGTGCTGTCCCGTATATGCCGCCTGCAGGTGCAATGTGAATCATACATCTTCGGGATTGCATACGTCCAACCTTGGACATTCGGGTCTACTCCTTTCTCGAGGAGGAGTTTGACAATTTCAAGATGTCCTCGGTGCGATGCTGTTTGAAGTGCCGTCCCGTACTCGCCGCCTGCAGGCGCTATGTCAGTCATCCCTCCTTGGAATCGCAAAGTTCGAACCTTGAGCATGCAGGTCCGCTCCCTCCTCAAGAAGCAGTCTCACAACATTCAACTTTCCGTCGTATGAGGAGGCTGCTGCTGCTTGAAGTGCTGTCCCGTACTCGCCGCCTGAAGGCACCATGTCAGTTATAGATCCTCAAGATCGCAAAGCTCGCACCCTGAGCATTCGGGTCCGCTCCTTTCTGAAGAAGCAGTGTGACAACCTTCAAATTTTCATGGTATGAGGATGCTGCGGCTTGAAGTGCTGTCCCGTACTTGCCGCCTGCAGGTGCAATGTGAATCATACATCTTCGGGATTGCATACGTCCAACCTTGGACATTCGGGTCTACTCCTTTCTCGAGGAGGAGTTTGACAATTTCAAGATGTCCTCGGTGCGATGCTGTTTGAAGTGCCGTCCCGTACTCGCCGCCTGCAGGCGCTATGTCAGTCATCCCTCCTTGGAATCGCAAAGTTCGAACCTTGAGCATGCAGGTCCGCTCCCTCCTCAAGAAGCAGTCTCACAACATTCAACTTTCCGTCGTATGAGGAGGCTGCTGCTGCTTGAAGTGCTGTCCCGTACTCGCCGCCTGAAGGCACCATGTCAGTTATAGATCCTCAAGATCGCAAAGCTCGCACCCTGAGCATTCGGGTCCGCTCCTTTCTGAAGAAGCAGTGTGACAACTTTCAAATTTTCATGGTATGAGGATGCTGCGGCTTGAAGTGCTGTCCCGTACTTGCCGCCTGCAGGTGCAATGTGAATCATACATCTTCGGGATTGCATACGTCCAACCTTGGACATTCGGGTCTACTCCTTTCTCGAGGAGGAGTTTGACAATTTCAAGATGTCCTCGGTGCGATGCTGCTTGAAGTGCCGTCCCGTACTCGCCGCCTGCAGGCGCTATGTCAGTCATCCCTCCATAGGATCGCAAAGCTCGAACCTTGAGCATGCAGGTCCGCTCCTTTCTCAAGAAGCAATGTGACAACATTCAAATTTTCCTTGTCTGAAGCCGCCGCTCCTTGAATTGCCGTCCCGTACTCGCCGCCTGCGGGAATTCTGTCGATCAGAGATCCTTCGGATTGAAAAACTCGCACCTGCAATATTTGGGTCCGCTCCGGCCTCGAGAAGGAGTGCGATGATTTTTAGATATTTCTCATACAACGCTGCTCGTAGTACCGTGCTGGACTTGTCTCGTCCCATGCCGACGGCTGCTTGGAGTGCTGTATTGTACTTGCCACCTGCAGGTGTCATGCGGGTCATACACCCGGAAAATCGCACAACTCCCACCTTGGACGTTCGGGTTGACTCTTTTCTCGAGAAGGAGTTCAACAATTTTCAGATGTCCTTGGTGCGATGCTGCTTGAAGTGCCGTCCCGTACTTGCCGCCTGAAGGCACCATGTCAGTTATAGATCCTCAAGATCGCAAAGCTCGCACCCTGAGCATTCAGGTCCGCTCCTTTCTGAAGAAGCAGTGTGACAACTTTCAAATTTTCATGGTATGAAGCTGCTGCGGCTTGAAGTGCTGTCCCGTACTTGCCGCCTGCAGGTGCAATGTGAATCATACATCTTCGGGATTGCATACGTCCAACCTTGGACATTCGGGTCTACTCCTTTCTCGAGGAGGAGTTTGACAATTTCAAGATGTCCTCGGTGCGATGCTGCTTGAAGTGCCGTCCCGTACTCCCCACCTGCAGGCGCCATGTCAGTCATCCCTCCCCAGGAGCACAAAGCTCGAACCTTGAGCATGCAGGTCCGCTCCTTTCTCAAGAAGCAATGTGACAACATTCAAATTTTCTTTGTCTGAAGCCGCCGCTGCTTGAATTGCTGTCCCGTACTCGCCGCCTGCAGGTGTAAATTGGGCCATCCATCCTCGGGATTACATCCCTCCCACCTTGGACATTCGGATCCGCTCTTCTCTCGAGAAGGAGTTTGACAATTTTGAGATGTCCCTGGTGCGATGCTGCTTGGAGTGCCGTCCCGTCCCTGGCGCCTGGGGATATAATCTGAGTCATACATCCTCGGGATTGCATACCTCCCACCGTGGACATTCGGGTTGACTCTTTTCTCCAGAAGGAGTTCAACAATTTTGAAATGTCCCTTGTGTGATGCTGCTTGAAGTGCCGTCCCGTACTCACCGCCTGCAAACACCATGTCAGTCATAGATAGTCAGGATCACAAAGCTGGCACCTTGAGCATTCGGGTCCGCTCCCTCCTGGAGAAGCAGTGTGACAACTTTCAAATTTTCATGGTATGAGGATGCTGCGGCTTGAAGTGCTGTCCCGTATATGCCGTCTGCAGGTGCAATGTGAGTTGTACATCCTCGGGATTGCACAACCCCCACCATGAACATTGGGGTCGACTCCTCTCTCGAGAAGGAGTTTGACACTTTTGAGATGTCCCTGGTGCGATGCTACTTGAAGTGCCGTCCCATACTCGCCGCCTGCATGCACCATGTCAGTCATAGATCCTGAGGATCACAAAGCTCGCACCTTGAGCATTCAACTCCGCTCCCTTATCAAGAAGCAGTGTGACAATATTCAAATTTTCGTCATCTGAAGCCACCGCTGCTTGGAGTGCTGTCCCGTACTTGCCGCCTGCAGGTGCAATGTGAATCCTACATCTTCGGGATTGCATACCTCCAACCTTGTACATTCGGGTCCACTCCTTCCTCGAGAAGGAGTTTGACAATTTTGAGATGTCCCTGATGCGATGCTGCTTGAAGTGCCGTCCCGTACTCCCCACCTGCAGGCGCCATGTCAGTCATCCCTCCCCAGGAGCACAAAGCTCGAACCTTGAGCATGCAGGTCCGCTCCCTTCTCAAGAAGCAGTGTGACAATATTTAAATTTTCGTCATCTGAAGCCACCGCTGCTTGGAGTGCCGTCCCGTACTTGCCGCCTGCAGGTGCAATGTGAATCATACATCTTCGGGATTGCATACCTCCAACCTTGGACATTCGGGTCCACTCCATTCTCGAGAAGGAGTTCGACAGTTTTGAGATTTCCCTGGTGCGATACTGCCTGAAGTGCCGTCCCGTCCTCACCGCCTGCAGGTCTCATGTTGGATGTAAATCGTTCAGATTGTAAAAATCACACCTTGGACATCGGGGTCCGCTCCGTTCTTGAGAAGCAGTGTGACAATTTCCGCATAGCCCCCAATCAAAGCTGCTGGGGGTGCAGTCCTGCCAAACTGAGATGTGTCCCTCCACATGGCTGTCGCTGCCTTGAGTGCCGTCCCGTACTCGCCGCCTGGAGGTATCACATAGGTCACAAATCATTCGGATTAAAAAAATCACACCATTTGGGTACGCTCCGTGCGTGAGAAGCAGTCTGACAATGTCTACATATCCTCCAATCAACGCTGCTGGGGGTGCAGTGGTGTCGAACTCATAGTTGTCCCTCCCCATGGCTGACGCCGCTTGGAGTGCCGTCCCGTACTCGCCACCTGCAGGTATCATGTTAGTCGTAAATTGTTCGGATTCAAAAAATCACACCTTGGACATTTGGATCAGCTCCATTCTCGAGAAGCAGTGTGACAATCTCCACATATCCCGCAATCAACGCTGCTGGGGGTGCAGTACTCTCGAAGTTGTATTTGCCCCTCCCTATGGCTGCTGCTGCTTGCAGTGCCGTCCCATACTCGCCGCCTGCAGGTATCATGTTGGTCACAGATTGTTCTGATTCAAAAATTCACACCTTGAACATTTGGGTCGGCTCCCTTCTGCAGAAGCAGTGTCACAATTTCCGGAGTTCCCCGTTGTGACGCTGCTTGGAGTGCCGTCCCGTACTTGCCGCCTGCAGGTGCAATGTGAATCGTACATCTTCGGGATTGCATCCCTCCAACCTTGTACATCCGGGTCCACTCCTTTCTCGAGAAAGAGTTTGACAATTTTGAGATGTCCCTGGTGCGATGCTGCTTGAAGTGCCGTCCCGTACTCGCCGCCTGCAGGCGCCGTGTCAGTCATCCCTCCAAAGGAGCACAAAGCTCGAACCTTGAGTATGCAGGTCCGCTCCCTTCTCGAGAAGCAGTGTGACAACATTCACATTTTCGTGATATGAGGCCACTGCTGCTTGAAGTGCTGTCCCGTACCTGCCGCCTGCAGGTGCAATGTGAGTTCTATATCCTCGAGACCGCACAATTCCCACCTTGGTTTTTCGGGTCTGCTCCCCCCTCGAGAAGCAGTGTCACCATTTCCAGATTTCCCTGGCGTGACGCTGCTTGGAGTGCCGTCCCACCTTTGCCACCTGGAGGTGTAATGTGAGTTGTACAGCCTCGGGATTGCACACCTTCCACCTTGGACATTCGGGTCTGCTCCGTTCCTGAGCAGCAGTGTGACAATCTCTGCATATCCTGCAACCAACGCTGCTGGGGGTGCAGTTATGTCGAATTCATATTCTCCCGTCCCCATGGCTGCCGCTGTTTGGACTGCCGTACCGTAGTCGCCATCTGTATGTATCATGTTGGTCGCAAATGGTTCAGATTGAAAAAATCAAACCTTGGACATTTGCGTCGGCTCCCTTGTCGAGCAGCAGTGTGACAATGTCCACATATCCCGCAATCACCGCTGCTGGGGGTGCAGTCCCGTCACACCTATATTTGTCCCTCCCCATGGCTACTGCCGCTTGGAGTGCCGTCCCGTACTCGCCACCTGCAGGTATCATGTTGGTCGCAAATCGTTCAGATTGCAAAAATCAAACCTTGGGCATTTGGGTCGGCTCCATTGTCGAGAAGCAGTGTGACAATCTCCACATATCTCGCAATCAACGCTGCTAGGGGTGCAGTTCCGTCAAAGTTGTATTTGGCCCTTCCCATGGCCACTGCTGCTTGGAGTGCCGTCCCATGCTCACCACCTGAAGATGTAATATGAGTCATACGCCCCCGGGATTGCATACCTCCCACCTTGGATATTCGAGTCGACCCTCTTCTCAAGAAGGAGTTTGACAATGTCGAGATGTCCCTGGTGCGATGCTGCTCGAAGGGGTGTCCCACACTTGCCACCTGCGAGTGTCATGTCAGTCATCCCTCCTTAGGATCGCAAAGCTCAAACCTTGAGCATCCCCGCCGCCTGCAGGTTTAATATGAGTCATACATCTTCGTGATTGCACAGTTCCCACCTTGGACATTCGGGTCCACTCCTTTCTCGAGAAGGAGTTTGACAATTTGGAGATGTCCCTTGTACGATGCTGCTAGCAGTGCCGTCCCATACTTGCCGCCTGCAGGTGCAATGTGAATCATACATCTTCGGGATTGCACACCTCCCACCTTCAACATTCGGGTCTGCTCTGTTGTCGAGAAGGAGTTTTACAATTTTGAAATGTCCCTGGTGCGATGCTGCTTGTAATGCGGTGCCGTACTCGCCACCTGCAGGTATCATATTGGTCGTAAATGGTTCAGATTGCAAAAAAATCAAACCTTGGACATTTGGGTCGGCTCCATTGTCGAGAAGCAGTGTGACAATGTCTACATATCCTCCAATCAACGCTGCTGGGGGTGCAGTTGTGTCGAACTCATATTTGTCCCTCCCCATAGCTGACGCCGCTTGGAGTGCCGTCCCGTACTCACCACCTGCAGGTATCATGTTAGTCGTAAATTGTTCGGATTCAAAAAATCACACCTTGGACATTTGGGTCAGCTCCATTCTCGAGAAGCAGTGTGACAATCTCCACATATCCCGCAATCAACGCTGCTGGGGGTGCAGTTCTGTCGAAGTTGTATTTGCCCCTCCCTATGACTGCTGCTGCTTGCAGTGCCGTCCCGTACTCGCCGCCTGCAGGTATCATGTTGGTCACAGATTGTTCTGATTCAAAAATTCACACCTTGAACATTTGGGTCGGCTCCCTTCTGCAGAAGCAGTGTGACAATCTCCACATATCTCGCAATCAACGCTGCTGGGGGTGTAGTTCCATCGAAGTTGTATTTGGCACTTCCCATGGCTACTGCTGCTTGGAGTGCCGTCCCATATTTGCCGCCTGTGAGTGTTATGTGAGTCATACATCCTCGGGAGTGCATAACTCCCACCTTGCACATTTAGCTCGGCTCCCTTCTGCAGAAGCAGTGTCACAATTTCCGGGGTTCCCCGTTGAGACGCTGCTTGGAGTGCCGTTCCATACCTCCCGCCTGCATGTATCATATTGGTCGTAAATGCTTCAGATTGCAAACATCACACCTTGAACATTCGGGTCTGCGCCCTTGTCGAGAAGTAGTGTGATAACATCCCAATTTTCGTGATATGAAGCCGCTGCTGCTTGGAGTGCAGTCCCGTACTTGCCGCCTGCAGGTCTAATGTGAGTTGTCCATCCTCGGGATTGGACAAGATTTCATAACTCGCACCTTCGTCGTTCGGATTCACTCCCATCTCGAGAAGCAATGTCACAATTTCCAGATTTCCCCAGTGTGATGCTGCTTGGAGTGCCGTCCCGTACTTGCCACCTGGAGGTATCATGTTGGTCGCACAAGCTTCAGGTTGCAAAAATCACACCTTCAACATCCAGGTCTGCTCCCTTCTCGAGAAGCAATGTCACAACATTCAAATTTCCGTGGTATGAACCCGCTGCTGCGTGGAGTGCTGTCCCGTACATGCTGCCTGCAGGTGCAATGTGAGTTGTACTTCCTCGGGACCAGACAATTTCAACCTCGGGTATTCGGGTCCGCTCCCCTCTCAAGAAGCAGTGTCACAATTTCCAGATTTCTCTGGTTTGAAGCTGCTTGGAGTGCCGTCCTTTGCCTGCCGTCTGCATGTGTAATCTGAGCTATACATCCTCGGGATTATTTCCCCCGCACCTTGGATATTTGGGTCCGCTGTGTTCTCGAGAAGGAGTTTGACAATTTCGAGATGTCCATTGTGCGATGCTGCTAGCAGTGCCGTCCCATACTTGCCGCCTGCGGGTGTAATGTGAGTTGTACATCCTTGGAATTGCACACCTTCCACCTTTGACATTTGGCTTTGCTCCCTTCTTGAGAAGCAGTGTGACAATCTCCACATATCCCGCAATTAACGCTGCTGGGGGTGCAGTTCTGTCGAAGTTATATTCTCCCCCCCCCATGGCTGCCGCTGCTTGGAGTGCCGTCCCGTACTCGCCACCTGCAGGTATCATGTTGGTCGCAAATGGTTCAGATTGCAAAATCAAACCTTGGATATTTGGGTCGGCTCCATTGTCGAGAAGCAGTGCGACAATCTCCACATACCCCGCAATCAACGCTGCTGGGGGTGCAGTTCTGTCGAAGTTGTATTTGGCCCTCCCCATGGCTACTGCTGCTTGGAGTGCCGTCCCGTATTCACCACCTGCAGGTATCATGTTAGTCGTAAATTGGTCGGATTCAAAAAATCACACCTTGGACATTTGGGTCAGCTCCATTCTCGAGAAGCAGTGTGACAATCTCCACATATCCCGCAATCAACGCTGCTGGGGGTGCAGTACTGTCGAAGTTGTATTTGCCCCTCCCTATGGCTGCTGCTGCTTGGAGTGCCGTTCCATACTCGCCACCTGAAGATGTAATGTGAGCCATACGCCCCCGGGTTTGCATACCTTTGCGAGTGTTATGTGAGTCATACATCATCGGAATTGCACAACTCCCACCTTGCATATTCGGCTCGGCTCCCTTCTCCAGAAGCAGTCTCACAACTTCCGGATTTCCCCGATGTGACGCTGCTTGGAGTGCCGTCCCGTACTTGCCGCCTGCAGGTATCACGTTGGTCGTAAATGCTTCCGATTGCAAAAATCACACCTTGAACATTCGGGTCTGCTCCGTGCTCGAGAAGCAGTGTGACAAGATTCAAATTCTCATGATTTGAAGCTGCTGCTGCTTGGAGTGCGGTCCTGTACACCCCGCCTGTAGGTGTAACGTGAGTTCTACATCCTCGGGATTGCACAAACCTCACCTTGGACATTCGGGTCTACTCTTTCCTCGAGCAGGAGTTTGACAATTTTCAGATGTCCCTGGTGCGATGCTGCTTGAAGTGCCGTCCCATACTCGCCGCCTGCATGCACCATGTCAGTCATAGATCCTGAGGATCACAAAGCTCGCACCTTGAGCATTCAGGTCCGCTCCCTTCCGAAGCAGCAGCATGACAACATTCAAATTTTCGTGGTCTGAAGCCGCTGCTGCTTGGAGTGCCGTCCCGTACGTACCGCCTGCAGGTATCATGTTGGTTGTAAATGCTTCCGATTGCAAAAATCACACCTTGAACATTCGGGTCTGCTCCGTGCTCGAGAAGCAGTGTGACAACATTCAAATTCTCATGATATGAAGCCGCTGCTGCTTGGAGTGCCGTCCCGTGCCTACCGCCTGCAGGTATCATGTTGGTCGTAAATAACTCCGATTTCAAAAACCACACCTTGGACATTCGGGTCCGCTCCTCTCTCGAGAAGCAGTCTGACAATTCCCAAATTTCCCTCGTTTGACGCTCCTTCGAGTGCCGTCCCGTACTTCCCGCCTGCAGGTGCCATGTCAGTCATACATGCTCAGGATCACAAAGCTCTCACCTTGAGCATTTGGATCTGCTCCTTTCTCGAGAAGCAGTGTGACAACTTTAAGACTTTGTGCATGCGATTTGATGGTTGCTGCCTGCAAAGCACTACCATATGATCCCCCTGTTGCATTCACCTCTGCCCCTTCTTTCACAAGCAACTGAACCATCTGCAGGTGGCCATAGTATGACGCCACAATGATCTCTGGACTCTCTGAATGCCGCAACAATGATGACCTCTCCAGCAGAAGCTTTGCTGTTTCCACAAGGTTTGCAGCTGCTGCAATCCACAATGCAGAAGGTTGTGGTGGCCAATCCAGATAATTCCATGGGGGCACCCCGTAGAATTCTCCCCACCCGAACACTTCCTTCCATTCAAACGCCCGATAAAGAAACTCTGCGATCATCTCTCTCAGCCGACCTTCGTGCTGTCCAGCCGCATGAACCAAGCAATATTGGGAATATTT
This sequence comes from Mycena vulgaris, assembly GCA_029204335.1. NCBI lineage: Eukaryota > Fungi > Basidiomycota > Agaricomycetes > Agaricales > Mycenaceae > Mycena > Mycena vulgaris. Next base: position 57,764 of record JARGYA010000390.1, on the reverse strand, counting down.
GACAAGAGGGGGCGGAATGGCCCCCTGCCCGCTCCAGGATGAATCTGGAAATCCATCAAAGGCGAGGAATGTGAGCAGAGTGTGTGTTATCTCCTGTTGTGCATCAGGGAATTTCTGGGCCCGAATGTTGTCCAGATATTCCTGTGTAGTGTAGTGGACGAGTCGCACCACGGGAAGATGATTGTCCACGATGACAAGCCCAGCACAGACCGAGATAATAGTCTCAATGTCTATAAGATAGTCCTCATCAAGTCTCTGTGTACCTGGTTCAACAGCGAGAGCGACCTGCAATTCTTCGACCGTTAAAGGCCTCTTCGAATTCGCAACCCAAATGAGAGTGGAGCGAGCTACCCTTCTCTCTTTCTCATTTTGGGCTTCTATTCGCTTCATTGCAATATCATAGGTCTCAAAAAGCTGCTTTGGTAGTACTTTCAAAGCGTTTCGAACGGCTCCTACTGAGAGCTCTGTATTGAGAGATTCAAGCTGAAGTTTGGCCAGAAGGAACCTAGTCAGAATTTATGTGAGTTGCTTTGTTTGCCAACAATTATCACTGCTTACATTCCATCCACATATTGACTGGTGATTTTTGAATGGATTTCCTCTCGTAAGTCGGGCCTCTTTTGCACGTGTTTGCGCAGGCGTGATGACAAGTGAATCTGTGCATCGACATATTTTCGAATATCCTCTGGCATTGCAGTAATCTCCAGGGTTTCAACATCCAGAAGAGCAGGGTCTGCATGAACATGGGGTCGAGTAGTGACCATCAACTCCACTCCGAGATCCATCAGTTTGGCGAATTGCTCGAGTAAGATGCAACATTGATCTTCGGGATATTCATCGATGGCATCGACAACAACAAAGACCTTGGAAAATTGTGCAAGGCTAGAGCTGAGGACTTCAAGAACTTCTTCCAGCGACGGCACAGTGTTCTTCTCTTGGTGCCGCTTGTACAACTCCTTGGCATTGGAGCTAATATCCCTGTCAAATACGAGCTGTCTCCAGAGCGCTGCCAGAAGCTTCGGTGGTGTTTGGTCATGGGCTTCTTTGTGGTTCAAGTAAATGCAAGCTACACCTAGAGTTTCGTTGTTTTTGCATGCAGCACTGAGATGATCCACAACCATTGATCTAGAATTCAAATAGTTAGTGGCAATATCTCAATGTATAACACGAACACACGCAAGGACAGTCTTCCCAGCACCAGCTGTAAATTTCAGCTTGGTTGGTCTGGAGGGCAATGAATTACATACGAATTCCAGGGCACCAAAGTGTCCTTCCAGAACCGGATTCCCATTGCTTGAAGAGAGGATGTTCAAGCAACCATCCACCAGTTCCCTTTGCCCGCATCTGCGCAATACTTACGTGACGTGGAAAGAAATTGATGGGCGAAAGCCATTCAAGGAAGTCTAGGCGCTGAATCTCTTTGCTTTCGTGATTTATCTCAATGTGTATGGTTCCAGCAGCTTTGACCTTCAGAGTAGGACCATGCCCAGGACCTCCAGCACCGCCCTGTCCGCCACCATCGCCTCCTCTGCCTCCTGTGCCTCCTGGGTAAAATAAATACTGATGCTGGTATTCCAATCAATTTCTCTCGTACCACGGAGGGCCACTGCGAGGAATTTCTCGTGTTGATCAGACATGGTCGTCGTGAGAGCTTATTATTTAATGACAGCAATATGTCAGCGAGCATCAAAATTCACATAAGAGACAAAACTGACCAACGAAGATATATTGCTGCTGTAGACTTGGAAGTGGAAGACAAAGAACTCAAAGAGAAGATGATTTCACAGAGATGTGTATGGCTTAGCACCAACAGTGTATTGGAACAAAGCCAAGGGTCAGAGGAGGGTCAGAGGAGGGATCAGAGAAACATGCCTCTCGCGCATGTTGCCACTTTAAATGAAACACAAGGCTGTGACGGCAAATCCAGAGAAGTGGTTGGCCGTGGTGACTTCGCATGCAGTACTGACGTGAGCGTGTATCTTAGATTGATGTGGTGCTTCGACGATGACAGCTGACAGTGAGGCTTCCATATTGGGCTTCTGAATGAACCAGTAGTTCTGCTCGAAATGTAGGGCAGTCAGATTTCAGTACAGTCTCGATGAGGTGGAAGATAGTAGCCATGGTGTCCAGTGTGCCTCCCATGACGGGTGAAGACAAAGCGAGACGTGGTTGCCGCATTGCTTGCGGGCGGTGCTACCGTCGGTGTCGAACTCTGATGGCGCTTAGAATGACAGGCACTGAGGCAGCTTTCATCTCACACTGACAGCGAATACTTCACCTTTTGATTCAAGCTCGCTTTTCCCCGCACAATAACCCATGTCTAGGAAGCGGAGCGCCGTCAGCTCTTCTTTCCGACGAAACTCCCCGAAGCCTTGCTGCACATCATAGCGTTTCCGTCTATCCATCACGTGCAGTTTCTTTTCCTCGTCCTCACTTTCATCAACGCGGGATAGGGCGCCACGCACAATGGCAACGTCTTAATAGACGTCCGCTCTTATCGCACGCCACGTGTAGACGCATTATACGCTCTTGTCTTCTTGTCTCGTAAAGCCTAAGCTCTATCCGTCTATTTTCGGTACATGCCGCTCTTATCGCCTCGCCATCTATCGCCTAATGCCTCCGCGCTATCAGATTCGGATGTAGTATCCCACTGGGATGAAAATAACGTGACTGCAGGCCCGGTAAACCAAGAAGACGATGCTTCAGAAGCACTGCAAGTCCTCTGGTTTTACCATCAATTGAGCTGAAGTCAAGCTAAAGTTTTGAAACAAGGCAGGGTGCCAAAAGCGCAGAATATTCACTAGGTAAAGGTGCGTGCCGGAGCCGCCGGAGAGCGGCCTGAATGGCGGCAGACGCAAATAAATTAACCGTTCTTTAAGATTTTGCTCGTTCGGCGGTGCCCATCACGTTGCACATGTTTGGTTTGTTTCTCCATAAGGCTTAATTAATAACCCATTTTTTCCTCTTCCGCAGTGTCCCCATGGTCTGCCACGCCGCAGTTACGGACTGTGCCTAGACTATGCCGTCAAATCCTTTGGTCTCTGAGCTGCCCAAATTGGGCTCCGGTGGATTGTGAGACAGCTGTGATCTTCAAACATCAGACTTTTGACAAAAAACTTGTGACCTTTTTGGGCTTGTGAGCTTGCTGACAAGGTCACAAGGTCAAAAAGGGTCAGAAGTGAAAAAACACCCTTCGTGAAATCGGCAATTGATGCCATGACGATCCTTGAAAAAAAAAAATTTGAAGAAAATTTTGACCTTATGGAAATTGGGACATAGTTTGGGGCCTTGCGAGCTTGCGACGTTTTTGGTGAAGCTTGTGACCTTGTTTGGCCTTGTACAAGGTCACAAGTCATTTGCCAAAAGTCTGATAAACCTACGCCCGACCCACGCTTTAAAAGAGCGATTTGCATTAATCCTCCTCCTTTATTCCCCCATCATCACCCCCCGCAGCCATATCTTACTGCCGCCTTGCTCACGACGAAAGCACTGACACAGGGGGCAAAAACTGACGCATGTGAAAACCACATGCGTTAAACGCATGTGGTTTGCACCTGGTAAGTCAGCTGACAAATGGTTCATAATGCACCTTTGGTAGAGAAAGGCAAGACAAAGGGAAGGCAAAGGGCAGGCAAAATTCTGGGGGCGGGGGAAATTTTACCTGCCCTTTGTCTTCCCTTTGTCTTGCCTTTGTCTACCAAAGGTACATTATTTTACGTCATAATCGAACCACTTTTGCCTCAATTACGGTCCGTAAACCACCGTATACGGCCGTAATTCTTACGGTATTTACGGGTTACGGCCGGTGCATACCGTCACCGTAAATTGTTTGCCCGAGCGCCTTACGGGACGGATACGGTGACCGTCAGACCGTAACCGTATACCTTAATTACGGGTACGGTGGGGATCCCTAGGCGTTGCTCACCCAAATTGTTTTGTGTTTTGCAGGGTATGTAGACAGGCATTGTGGTCCACATGAAATTTGGTAGTCGGGATGGACACAAAAAGTCATTGGGAGATCTCAGACCCGTGAGTTCACCTGCCGTTCCGATGATATCGCGGAAGTTGTTTTGGCGTTGTCAAAATCTCGGCAACAATTGTTACCGTTGTCAGTTGGCGTTTTGGGGCGTTTTCAGGCATTTTTTGACGTTGTACAACGCCGCAACAGATCTGTCAAAAGTCTGATGCCTTGCGGAATGCAGCTATGCCTTTCCCACTGATTTCTTCTCTCTCCGCTGCAATTCCGTCGGCTCCCAAACTCAGGATGCTTCGGCTGCTAACCATTCTAGGCTGCTTGAGCTTCTGGCTGGCTGTCTTTCACATTCTGAGCTGTTGATAGCTCCTGGTACTGATTTAGGGACCAGGTCTACGTCCAAAAATTCCCGAAGTCCAATATCACGTGATGTGTGCTCATGTCATCCTAGAGACCGCGGTCTAGACCATTGCCTTTTCCGGCATCTCAGAAAACGCTATTCTGTTTTTCTCGATCGTGCGGTACGGCGGTGCTCATCAATTTGTACATGTTGGTTCCTTTCTCCATATAGCTTGGCTGCTCTTGTCTCTCTCTCTCCTGCCACCTGCTTGCGCAGTCTCTTTTAGTCTCTTTTCTGTTGTGCTACTTTCCCCATGTATCCTTTCTCCATTTGGGTTTCCTTTGCTCTTGCTCCTGGAATAACCCCTTATATCCTCGACTTTCTTTGCTGTTCAACACGGCCTTTTCATTTACGAGCGACCACCTGACCTGCGCGCAGTCTTTCTTGACAAGACGCAGTGACTGCTGGCTACGGCGCAGGTTGATTTGATCTTTATCACTGAGCCAGTGAGCCACATAATCCTGCCGGTTGAGGACATATAAAGTAGGTACTTATTTTTGTTCGACTGTGAATCCTCTGCCCACTGTCCGCGTCTTTGGTTCACTGCCCTGTATCATTCTTCTCTGGGAATAGTGATGGCCCAATCTGTAATGCCTCTGTTTCCCGCTGGCTATCTTTCGGGCTCGCATTCCATCGTCAAATCACAACCTCCCTGCTGAAGTGCTCCTGACCTCAGATCTCTTCTGGTACTGCCCCAATCTTTTTGGTTTCCTCGACCAAGGGTTTTCTACAGTCTGTGGATCAACTCAGGTTGCAACAAATCAGTGTCTGTGCCCCCGCCGTGTTCAAGTCTGGGAACTTCTTTTGTTGCGGTCGAATCAATCAGGCTTCCTGGCAAGGATCGTACTGGCTATCAATTTATTTTTTTACTTCAAACCATCTATCTGTCCCATACCTTCCGTCATGTCTTTATTCTCCCGTGTTTGTGGTTGTTCATCTCTTGGCACCCTTTGTATTGGTGTACTATGGCTCGGGTCGTGTCCTGATCTGTTGCCTTCCACTGTATTCTTTATGCCACTTCCCTGCCGCATTCATTACGGGGTTTCAAAGTTAAAAATCGGGGCCCAACTTGAGCTTCGACTTGAGCTCCAACTTGTGTTCCAACTTGTGAAGTTGGAGGTCAAGTTGGAACCCAAAAATCCAAGTTGGAGGTCAAGTCGTGCACAAGAGCTCGACTTGACATCCAACTTGATGCCTAACTTGATGCCCAACTTCATCTCCAACTTCGGCTAATTCGGGGCTCCGGCCTGCATCACCTCGCTTACGGTACATGATGCCTCGACTTGCGCGCGCACGTCTGCTCAGGTGTTTCACAGACAACGACCACAACTTGGGTTCCCAACTCCGCAAGTCAGAGGTCAAGTTGAAGGTCAAGTTGGGCTTCAAGTTGGGCCCCGAGTTTTAACTTGAAACCCCCTATTAGTTCACGGAGGATCAAATTTCGACCGAGCTCCGCTGCAAATTGGACATGGTTCTGAATTCTTGCGTCGGGCTCGGCTTCAAGATCACGCAATCAGTTCCTTCATTTTTGTTTGCACAATCCGATCTCCGACACCTTCCTTGCGTTGATCTCGCTAATACTGCAGAATCGGAGATGCGGTGATCTAAACCGAGCCCGATTATTTATATTCGATTTCGGCCTCCTTTCGGTGAGTCTTCTTATATTCAACAAGTCAATCTTCTGTCCACCATCTCACAGTCTACTCCACCCGCAACGCGGCGGTTTAGTTCAACTGCCGGGACCCGAGTACGTCACGAAGATAAATGGGCAATCAATCTACCTCTCTTATTCCGATCGTACACTCTGGCCTGTGTCATCATTCTTACTTGCAGCATTGCATGTACTCACAACTTCAATATATATTTACTATCATCCGAGTTGCCGGAGCGAAGCGGCGGCATGTCTTGTGGTATGAAACGGCTGGGCAACATACTAGGTGATAACTGTAGCAGCGTCGGGCATGTCCAGAGAATATTGAGACAAGTCGACCTCGATTTCCTACTCCGATTCGGCCAAGGGGATGGGGCTGTGGGGGAAGAAAGTGGAGTGTCGGCGGGGCGAGAGGGACTGCCGATCTGCTGGGTCAAACGAGTCTGTGCGCCTGAGTAGTGCTGGATTGGCAAAACTCTTGGCGCCGGGTGCTGACTTGTCAATATCTTCGGGGACCTCCTGCTCCGACATTCCATGACAGCTTTTCGCATGGCACTAAAGGAGAATGAAGTGGTATTGTGTGCTGAGAGAACGCCAAAGAAGGAAAGAATGTACACGCATCCCACCGGCGTCGGGGTATTTGGATCCACAACGAACACAGTGGAACAGGTCTGTTGCTTTGTCCCGGTCTATGGTAACCTCGACTCCGTCCGGATATACAACATTGTGGGCGGTTTGTTACTGTCGTCGAGATTTGTGAGTCACTGACACCAGTCAGGGGTATCGCTGACGGTCGCGTCGTACTTTTTGCAGAAGTGCTCGGTCCTACTTAGTAGCCAAGAAACACAGTTTCAGTGTGAGATGATGAAAAAGGCTCAGGGTGACGCACATCGGAGCTCAGTTTGGTACCGAGTGCAGACAGGGAAGGGTAAAGGAAAGAGGTGTGATGGAAGGAGGAAGAAGGGTTGTGATGAGTCACAAGTGACGAGAATATTCAAGAAGCTGTAGTACCGGATTGGGTTTCAGCGCAGATACTCAAGTGCTAGACAGTTAGCCATTCAGAAAAATTCACCTTGGAAAGACGACATCAAAATACTCATGTCTTGCACTGGGGGTTTGCAGAAGAAAAATAGTCATTTGGGTGTGGGGAGTCGAACCCCGCATGCGCCGTACACCACACACTCAAGTAGTATTTGTGAAGCCCTGAAACCTCCACAGAAAAACACAATTCAATGTTCGAAAATAAAGTTTGCTAACCCATGTTTCTAATCCGAGGAAATCCCAGCAGTTTCCGCTGACAAAGGGGTGTATGTAAGCGGAAAGTGGTGGTATTTGTAATACGATAAGGTGGAAACTGGAGTAGTGGAATAAAATAAGGTGGAAACTGGAGTAGTGGGAATAAAATAAGGTGGAAAATAGAGTATTGCAATGAAATAAGGTGGTAATGCAATAAAATAAGGTCTGAAATGAGAAGTGAGCAGTGAAAAGGACTATAAGGACTGAAAAGTGGTGTGAAAAGGACTATAAGGGCTTGAATGTGGTGTGAAAAGTACTATATGTCACGCTTTGATACCAATCTCCACGTGACAAAGCCGAACCTAAGCGCTGAAACATAAGCGCCAAATGTCGGAAAAACCTGCCGAAACTGATAAGAATTGATAATGGCTTATCAGGCCGTAAGGACCGGCCCACCTTATCCCGACCTGATAAGATGGAAGTCCAAGATAAGGTCGGGCCAACCTTATCAGGTTAAGGGGCTTATAAGGTCTTATAAGGCGAGGGGTTATTATATTGAAAAATCTAATGGGTCCTATCTAATCTATTGAATCGCTTTGAATAGCGCCTATTCGACGGACATTAACTAATTGTAACGCAATGTAAACGGGAGGCTTTTGAATGAGTCGAACCGGCGACCTTTGCTATAAATCGTAACATAACACAACATAACCACTACACTAAGAAGTCCATAATCTAGGACTTTGTGGGCTCAATATATCACATACCTACGCTGGCAGCCAGAGGAATGTCTCGCCGTTAAACCTGGATATGATTGCTCAGGCATCGGCGGCAGCGCCCTGCCCCACGGGCTCCAGCAGCCCCGCATGCGCGCCGTGCCGCAGGGGCATCGCGCGCTTGCCGAATGGCGTAAAGTTCGGCACCTCCATCGACGGGCGCCGCTTGTGGCTCGTGAGGATGTTGATGTTCTCGGCGCCGTTGTGGCGTGCGAATGCCGCCCTAGACGAGGTGTAGGCGGTGCAATGTGCCCCGCGTGCTGCTCCCCTGCAGCGCCCGTGCCCTTTGCATCAGCTCCTCCTTAAAAAAAGCTTCCGTACCCCAGCATCATCATTTGAGTCGGAGAAAAACAAAATACACCGGCGGATGCGCACGCACGAAGCGTGCGACGACGACGACGAGATTAACCGTGTTGCGAGCAGCATGCTATTCGGGTCCTTGCTGCTGTTCGGGCTCTTGTCGTTCCTGCTGCCGCCTCTGCCAGTGTCCTTGAAGCGAATTGTTCCCCGCACAAGCGTGCTGAACCCTTCGACCTCGCGGCAGGGCGGAGCCGGGCCGCGACCGCGATGCGTTCGTCCGTAAAGCACGTGTCGAGCACCTTCCACTTCGCCTTGCCCCACGGCGCGGTCTCTGCGTCGCAGGTGTTGAGCTCTGTGGGACCACAGACGACTCCCCCGCTCCCTCCCTACGCGGCGACGCGCTCACGCCCACCTCCGGCTCCGCCTCCCTCAACAGCTGCGCCAGGAGCCGGGGCTCCTGACTGTACACCCGCTCGCCCACCACACTTCCTCCACCATGTCCTGCATCCCCCTTTTGGCTTTAACAGGCGCAGCGGAAGCAGAGGCCAATGGTTTTGGATACACCGCCATATGAGTACCGCCGCCGCATGCCGCTGCCTTTAGCGAGGCGCGTGAAGCGGTCATAGTCGTGCTGCTTAAGATGTCAGTTCGTGTTTTAAGCAAGGGGAGGAGGGAAGAAAAACGTGGAGGAAGGAGGGAAGAAAAAGGCGACATGACCACGCCGCCGTCGCGCGACCGCCGCTCTCTAACTCTCGTGCGGGGAGTGGGACGGGACCTTCCCTTTCTTCCAACCAAAAAAAAAAAAGAAAACAGCAACAAAACCCACCTGCTTCAAAATGACCGCAACCCTCGCCGCCGCGCGCGGGTCCGCGCTCGTTATCTTCACCACCCCCAGCAGCTCAGTGTCGTTGCCGGAGCCGTCAAAGCTGGCGCCGTCGTCCGCTTTCGCTTCGAGGGAGGCGGAGGTGTCGGCTGAGGAAGTGGAGGTGGTGAAAGCGGAGGGGCGGGGGAAAGAGGTGGTGAAGATGTTAACGCTCAAGAAGCAGCGCAAGAGAAGGCGCCCCAAGAAATATGTCTCCTCCCAAAACGAAAAGAACGATGTGAAAGCAAGGAACATTAAGGAAAAGAAACTCACAGCACACCCATCTCCATCCCGTCCCTTTCCACGCCCTCCCCATCCTTCTCCTCGTCAACTACCCCAGCGAAGGGTAACGCGGGAGGATGCCCGCCATGAGCACTGGCCTGCGCATCTCTACCTGTTAATTTGTGTCTTCCTCCTTGATGTTAGTGTCTTGTAGATGGGCGTTCACGGTGCCGTTTGCGTTGCGCGTGAAGTCGAGGCCATTGCCGTTTGCGTTGTCGTTGCTGCGAGTAGCGGTCCCGAGCGCTGGGACGCGTACGCCGCTGAGCACGCTCGCATTCCACAGCTGGCCGCCGTGCGTGTAGGCGAAGGTGAGGAGGCACGTGGGGGGCTGCGGAAGCAAGGGGAGTCAGCGCCGCGAAAAGGAAAGAGGAGAACAGAGTAGAGGACGCTGAGAAGGATTACGAGGGAGGAAATGAAACCGAAAGGAGCGAGGAATGATGGACGAGGAACAAGGAACGAGGAACGAAAGGGAGGGCAGGGAAACGAGAACGAGAACGCAGGGCGAAGGGAACGAAAGCGGAAGGGCGGGAAAGAGAGCGGAGGCGTCCTTGGAGCACGCGAAGGAGAAAATCACCCCTGGATCCGCCGCGCGCAATGACGTCCTTCCGTGGGTGTGTGTGCCGTGCGCGGTGAGGACGTGAGCTCATTTGTCTACTTGCTCTTCTTGTTCTTCTTCCTCTGCTTGTTCTTCTCGGTCTTCGCGCTGCTTTTCTTTCTGCTGGGATGTGTCGGCTTGATGTTCGCCCCGATGGCCCAGCCCCAACCCCAACTCCGCGCGCGGTGGCACGACCGGTGCGCGCCACGTTGGTGGGGTCTGCATGTGCGCTCTCTACTCGCCCCCCGCGCACCCCGACGTCTGCACCATGAAACTCGCCGCGGGCGCGGGCGCAGAGTCGGCCTCGGGCTCGACAGACGTGCGGCGCACCTCCTCCTCCTCCTCTCCTTCTTGTCGGTCCCACCCGCCCAAGCGCGCGCACATCCTCCTCCCTTAACGCGCGCAGCATGCTCACGACCTCATCCATCTCCTCGTCCTCATCTTCTTCTTCCCCATCTCCTCATCCTCGTGTCCATCCTGCACCCCTTACCACCACCCTCACCAAAAAACGCGGTCGCAGTGCCGTCCGCGGATCATCTGAGCCCTCCGCTTTGGAGGCACGGACGGGAGCGGAACCGCATGTGTCCCTGAGCGCAACCACACACGCAGCATGAGGCGCGGATTCGCGCCCCTTGGGACGTTTGCGGCTTCACACACTTCCTGCGGCAGATGAGGTGGGTAGTTTGGGGCACTAGCACTCGATTAAGGTGTCACAGGAAGCCTATGCCGAGCTATGAGAAGCTCCTATGCTCGTTGAAAGGAGGATACCCGGGTGGGAGACCGTTGGACGGAATAGCAGGGTGGAATTTGAGAGCGATGGCCGAGGTTGGAGCAGGCTGTTGTCAGCGTGGCGAGGAGCCGAGTCGTGGCCATTGGGGCCCAGAAGGTCGCCCGAGCTGTGGATTGGTAGAAGGAAGATGCTGCACGACGCAGCGAGACGAGTGGAGGGACCTGGAGAAAGGCTCGGATTTCCATGGGAAATAATGTCAGCGGCAACCGGATAACTCCCAAATCAGGTCACCGGCGTCCTTATTAGGCCCTGATCAGGACCATATAAGGCGGCCGGCTTATAAGGCTAATTTTATTTTTCCGACAAAGGACACGTGACACCGGAACGGATCGGAACGGAACGATGATGTCAGGGATATGTATAGATGAAACGCCCGGGGATAATAGGACATGTTGCTACGGGACGTTCGACAAAAGGTTTTCCTAACTTATGACAGGTGTAGCCCCACACACGACTACGGGCTATTGTACAGTATAAATATATTGTAGTTCACACAGTTCATAGAACAGTATTTAAGCAGTGTAGTTATTACCTGTACTCTTTAGTCTTTTATTTGATCATCTTTTCAAGACAACCACTCGCATTCCCCAATCCGCTCTCTTGTAGAGTTGGATGTGAAGTCTTGACTGTGAAACTATAAGGGCTTGAAAGGGAATTGAAGCGAAAGTAGGGAGGATTGGTGGTGCGAAAAGTACTATAAGGGCTTCAAAAGGGATTGAAGGGAAAGTGGGGCAGATTGGTGGTGCGAAAAGTACTATAAGGGTTTAAAAAGGGATTGAAGGGAAAGTGGGGCAGATTGGTGGTGCAAAAAGGACTAAAAGAGTGGAAAAGTGGAATATGGGAGAGAACTGCGGGGACACACACAGTCGCGCACGGGCAGACGCAGCCGCGATCTCCACTAGCTAATCAGGGACGTCCACCAGCAGTGCCAGGATGAAGGGTTTGAAGGCTTCCCTCCCCCTCGCGCAACTATTCCCAGCTACGACGTCCACAAAATCAAGGAGATCACATGGGCGCTGGCAGACAGCAATTTTCGCTTCGAATGCTTGAGTCTGGACGCGCGCGCCTCGGGACTAACGAGGCTGGAGGAGGTTCAAACGTGTTTCGTCAGCCGAGCGCTTCTCGGAATCCCGCTGGAGTATAGCACGCGTGGCCTAGTGTCAGAGGCGCAAAGAACGCCACCGGTACCTGATTCGGTTGGCCAACCTGATGATGGCCTAACAAACACACACCTACCGCCCTAGTGCGATTGGCCGCGCCGCGCCCTGGCGAACACCAACAAAGAGATATCGGATTTGGAGTGGGCAGTCGCGTGCTACTACACGCAAAGCTTCTACGAGTATTTTGGATGGGCGGCGGTGGTTCCTATGCATCTTAAAAACGACTGGTCGAAGTTCTCGAACTGGTCCCAGAGTACAGGGCCAGCACTAAGCAAAATTTCACCCAGCCCAAGGTCCACGTCCAGCAAGGGTATATCATCCAGCCGATAACCGGGAATCCGTGCCAGTCCGGAACCTATCCGTGGGAGGTCTAACTTACGTCCCCGGCCCGGCCCAGTCCATTCTGCGGCGGAGCTTTGCCCCGTGTCTGCGCATATTTCTGAGCCTGAGTCGGCCACTTCCGACGCCTTGGGTGTTATCTGCGCCTCGAGGTCTTCGTACTGTCCCGGAGGGGTCCATGGATCCTCGCCAAGATCCACGAGGTGTTCTCGTATGAATGCGACAACTCCAGCGGATTCAGAGCCGGGGGCTCCGCCCTCGGTGCGAATCACAGGAAAGTCTTCATGCCACCGACAAACTAGTGGCCCCCGCTGGAATATATGTGCGCCACTGAGCGCGGAAAGTGGTCACCGCCCTGTCAATGGCCTGAGCATATCCCGCCAGGTGAGTATACAGAGAACGTACCAAATGCAAAATACACAACATTTTGAATCAATTTTATTTGGCCCTCATCGCGTACAATATGTTAGCCATACTTCTACACCATTGCAATCTAGGTAGTCAAATGTGTAAGTGTTCTGAGCTTTTGCTGGCGACGTGATCATGTCCTTGGGGCTACATAGAGCCGTACTCGGACGGAGGCGCTGATGTGCATTATGAGAAGTCTGTTGGGTATGTAGAGTAAGTAGGGGTGAAGGCCCCGGAGGCGGGCACTGATGAATAATATAGGTATGAGAAAAAAGAAGAATAAAAGAGAGACATGTTGCATGCATAGAACGGGGAGGCATCGACGCGGTCTGACTGGGACCAGGGGAGACACAACATTCGGGAACGGCAAGGGGCGCGAGGGGTGTTAGGGAGGGGGTTTTTGGCGTGAACGGTAGCGAGAGCTCCTGCAATGCGTCCCAAAAAGGAAGGCACCAGAGGCCAGCATTCTCCTTGCCGCGCCAGCGTCACTAAATGTCAGTCTCACCGACAATTCTTCGTGCGCCCCATAGTCCTCCTCCCGACACAGTATACGGACCGACTTCACTTCCACGGGACCATTTCCAGTAGCCTCGAGAGCAGTCCAGAAGCCCTCTTGCTGGTGCTTCAGGGACTCGACCAAGGGCTGGGCTGTGATCCCATGAACAACGACTGGGATCCATGGAGCGTCGACCTCCAACACTGCCGGACCCTGGAAATCCCCGCATTCTAGACGTACAGTCTCAATCACAGCTTCTCCATGGATCGCCGAAAGCTGAGATGCCATATAGGGTGCGCAGGTGTGGATAATCAGGTTTCCGTTACCGGTCCAATTCACACCTTGAATGTGTCCTGCCACGCTGTCCAAGGCAGTCGCCAGGATTGTCACAGGTCCAGCGGAGAATCAGGCGGTGTGGCGAGTGGTGAGGTCGACGGGAAGATGGAGTTAGCGTCGTGGTGCCGCGTATCGCGGGCTTGGCTGGGCGTGGTGCGGATCGCCCATCGGGCCGGGCACGCACAGCAACCGGAGGCGTGCTACTGGCGCCGGATCAGAACGGGGAGCACGCGCGGCTGATGCCACGCTGGCATATGTGGGGGCAGGGGTTAGGGGCAGAGTGGGGCAGATCCGTGCCCGGAGGGCTGTCGAGAGGTACTGCAGGTGGTCATCGTATGGAGGGGGAGCTTCTCCGAGCTCAATCATGTCCAAGGTGGCCATAGCTCGCTCTCAAGGGGGTTTCTGGATTAAAATTTCGGATATAGGGGGGGGGTCCCGAGGAGGGCTGAAAAAAACTTTTATCATGTAGTATGAGGGAGTTCCAAAACTGCAATATATACCTCCTGGAGCACCACAGGATGCCAGGAGGATGAATTCTGGGTCTCAGGAGTCAAATATGGGGTGGGTATCCCGATTTGGACAGCGGATCATGCTTACACACCATCAATTGGTGCGAACAATGTGTCCCGGTTTCCTCTAAGGGTGGGCGGGAGCTAAAAACATACTCACAATATGTATGGGAGTATATCGGTGAACAGATTCATATACCATTTAACATCTGTGTGAGTTACGAGTCCTAAAACCTTATTTTTAGACTCGTTTTTCCGATTTTTCTCCGCCAAAAGTGAAGTTTTTTTTGGCCCAGTTTACGTACTTGACTTGTTCGCTTTCATCTCTTCATCCTTACATCCTGCAGGAGGATCTGTTTCATGTTTTCGCCGCAGTCAGTCATGCTTCTTTTGACTTGTTTCAGTCACTCCAATAAATCTGTTAGCCCCGAGTTATTGATATGAGGTTTAAGTCTTTGATTCTTTCGGTACTTTTTTTAACGTGGTGTTATTGCACTGGCTTTAATGAGTGGAATCAGTATTTTGCTTGCTCTTTATTTCGATCGGTAGATCTTGAATTGCTTTTGGTTTACCAGAGCCCTCGACATGAGGTGATAATCATCAGATTGCTGGTTTCAGTCGATCTTGATCCGATACCTTATATTTATGATCCTTAGATACGGATCTTGTTTAAAACACCGGGTCAACAAAACTGGTGATGGAGGACGTCTTCCACTAGTCGAGGCTTATCCAAGTGCAAGAATGAAAGTGAGGTATGGACTTGACAGAATCACAGGTCATAAGATATTGTTACCTCCAGGTTTCTCCAACTCTGTCGTCGGATGCTGTACTTACGGATCCGGATCATCGAGGAATGTTCCTTAAAATTACCATGTGTCATCCGGTGCGCTGGCTGGCCGCTACGCCCGTGGTAAAAAACACATCTCCTAGCCCTCTTCGACCTCATCCCGCATACTCGGAACCTCATACGTAACACGCCACCCCGTTTTGGCTGCCATTGCACTTAGGCAGGCCCTCTTCTCGCTCTTGGTGTTTGCGCTGTTTGAATATCTGTTGTCTCGGAGTTCAGAGGAACTATGCAAGGAACCCTTCAGAACAAGCTTGGCCAAAAAGAAAAAATCAAAGAACTCACCTGATGCATGTCCATTGGGCTGAATCCGTGCATTAGGTATGAAGAGCCCGAGTTCATGGGTGCGACGTAAATCTTCAATAGGAAGGATGACTCGGCTACGCCGATAGGTGGATATGTGCTGGAGATATTTCGCGTGACCGTCGTGGTTCATGTGGAACGGGGCGGGACCGGAGACGGATGGTAGACGCGAAGAGGGAAGAGCGAGGTCCATCCGATTCTTGTCGTAGTCGATAACGGCTCGCTCCAAACGGGCCCAGGTCTCATCTTCTCTGCAGACATAGTATGTATGGTGCGGGTCACCTAGCTGCCGCTGGTTGATGCCCGAAATTTGATGGGAAATCGGCGGCTCAAATTTAATCGGATTTCTTATTCCTCTACCCAAAGTGCTCCTTTTCAAGCTAGAAGCAGAATGGCTAGAGGGATTTTCATTTAAGTCAAAACTGAGTGAGCAAAAAAAAAGTTGACCACCGATTTGGCCACATCCACGTAATATATTCAAAAAACCTCCGTTGAAGCTCCAAGTAGTCTTAAAATGACGCCAAATTCAGACTGAATCTACTGGTCAAACTGCCGTGAAAGCGGTTCGATAATAATCTTTCATATTGCTCGCTCGTGATTGTTCCGGATCAATGACTGCTTTTGGCTCAGCACAGTATTCGAGCTCTGGTAAGTTGAAGCGCGAAGTTCTGGTAATGTTTGTAGTAAAGGCGAACAATTTCTACAGTAAACTCCAGCCCCCAGCCAACTTTTTTTTTTTTTTTTTCCTCTGGCCGATTTGGCCACTAATTTTTAGTAGCGGCAGCTAGGCGGCCCGCACCATAGGCATCTTCGGATAAATCATCGCAAGCAATAATATGTCTGTTGCTTCTTGGGCACCGCTTCCGTTGAAAACCGACTGTGTGCCTTTGATGGACAGGAAGATCGGCGTAAAATTCTGCTGGCCATCGCTCTGTTTCGAAATGCGGCTTCTCCAATCTCGAAGAGCGCGGAGCGTCGCGTCGGGTTCCTGGCTATATACAGGACCATGGGTGGAGCTCCATAACGCCGACCATATCTTTGACTGATGAGTGAATGACAGGTCAGTCGAAATTAAATTCATCACTTACGGTTGAACCAGGCTCGATATGCGAGGGAAGGAAGGCGGGCGAGGCCTGCATCAGATGAAACGTGATCAGCACATTGTGGTCGACGAACAATAAAGTCCATTTTGGCCGGATGAAGGCGGCTTGAATAGAAATAATGTGACCCTCTTTACTGGGCGCATCTGAGTCGAGGATATATTCACTGGGCATTGGGAATGCCCGGCTTTTTTCTCCACGCTTGACCGGCGTTTGAGAAGTAATTGTTGTGTACCATCGAGTCGGCAGCCAGAAGCAGTGCGCCTCGAGGCCAAATGTGATGCGGAAAATGAACTAGGCCCTAGCTTGAGAAAGGCAGAAGAATTGACATGAAATCCTCACATTTTCCGCCGTGCTCTTGTTGCAAATAGCGATGAGGAGTTCTTTACCACGTGCTTTGGCGTAAAGTCGACCGACAATATTGAGCGAGTTGACATATTCAGCACAAGGAGTGTTCGTTGCGGTAGCAGATACAGTCTCTGGGCTGGATGCGGAAATAGATGGAGTTATCTGAGTATTTGCGCGATTCAGCCGCAAAAGAAAACCTAATCAACTGGCCTGGCATACCTCTTCAACGTCTTCGTCATTTCGAGCACTGTGACAAGCTTTGCAATAATAGGGAGACTTCGTTTTGCCGGTTTTACTGGTAGATGAATCGGGGAGAACACCTGGCAGGACTAAGAAGTTCGGGTCCTGAGGAGAACAAATGTGTAAAGAGAATGTCTGCCGCTGGCCAATGAGCCGTGCACAGCATTCTGGGTGAGTGATGAATCGTCCTGGAGTTGCATATTTAAAGGTGTGCATGTTTGGAAAGGCAGAACGTGCACACCATAGAACGCTTGATCATTGTCTCTGCTAATTTTCTTTGGCACTTGGCGCTCCTCCCATCGTACTTCACGCTCATTGAGCTTGACAACACCCTTTTCCGGCATCACAGACACAATAGAAGGGCTGAGTGGTGAGACGTGACCGTGTGAGATGGAAGACAGAGAGTAAACAACAGATTGTTGTGGCATGTGTACCCTTTCACGTGATCCAGACAACCCTCCGCTGCTCAGATACACTCTCGCGGCAGTCAGTGAATATAATTCTAGTTCCCAGTAATTAGAAGCTCTTTAGACTGTGTGGAACATAAAAAAACTGGCCAGAGATGTGTCTTAATACATTGATGCACTATGAATATGTTCGGTCAAACCCACCAAATGACTGCCGATCTGGGATAGGTGAGTGGGTTGGTCTACAAATATTCAAGGGCACTTATGGGATGTATTAGAGTCTGATTTTTCTTGTTTAACAGCCTGCTGCACCGTTGCGCGCTCGCAAAGCAGCAAGTTCCATCAAATCACCCAAACAACAGCCCATCATGAATTGTGGGACTGCCGATCTGGGATGGCTGATTGGGTAGCTCTGCAAATATTCAAGGGGACTCATAGGATGTACTAGAGCCTGAATTAATTTATTCAACAGCCTGTTGCACCGTTACGCGCTCGCAAAGCAGCAAGTTCCATTAAATCACCCAAACAACAGCCCATCGTGAATTGTGGGGCTGCCGATCTGGGGTGGCTAATTGGGTAGGTCTACAAATACCCAAGGGCACACATAGGATGTATTAGAGCCTGAGTTTATTTATTTAACAGCCTGCTGCACCGTTGCGCGCTCGCAAAGCAGCAAGTTCCATCAAATCACCCAAACAACAGCCCATCATGAATTGTGGGGCTGCCAATCTGGGATGGCTGATTGGGTAGCTCTGCAAATATTCAAGGGAGCTCATGGGATGTATTAGAGCCTGGATTTATTTATTCAACAGCCTGCTGCACCGTTGCACGCTCGCAAACACCAGGTTCCATCAAATCACCCAAACAACAACGCCAAACAATTGCCATTATGAATCCCCGGGTTACATCAAATCTCATCCTCTCTCCCTGTACTGTCGCATGTCGGTGGGTCTATCATCCTCCTCTTAGTTGATCTCTCTTCTGAATACCCTGAGTACAAGTGGCCTATCTTGCGACGGACAGGAGTTGAGCCATACACTTTGCTCTTCTGTGATATCCTGGTTTTTGATGCTGCCTATGCAAATGTGTAAGTGACTGTCTTGATAGCTGGATGTGGATCTACCTTGCTTAAAGTGTTATCCAACAGCGTCAATGCGTGCAATCGACACATCACTTTTATCTGTGAGTGGCCTGTGTGTATGGCTACGATTGATCCTTGCATCTCGGCGATGTCTCCCAGTCTGAAGCTTCCTGGGAACGTCTGATCGTATATGATATCTCTGGAGGAGGGTGAGTCTTGATTCACAATGTCATGGGTCTTCTCACCCTGTCTTGGGATCCTTAGCTCGCCTGAAATATCTCACGATATTGTCTGTGCCATGGATTAGCTCGTCGGATTGGAGTTTTGCTAGTTCTCCCAATGGATCCACTCCGTCCTGAAATTCAGTGCCTTGCTCTGTCGGCGAATCTATCTTTAGCGTGAACAGTCTGTTACTGGCTCCAATGGATTGCCCGTTCTTCCCTCTCATTGCCGACAGTTTTGATATCGGGACTCCGCAAAAATGCTGTGAGAAACGATCGTTCGTGGTTTTAATCTAACCAGTGCTTCACTGAAGGTCGGAGTATCCAGCCCGGTCATCTCGACATATTGAGTCAATCTTAGCGCCTCCCTGCTGTCGAGCCTGTGATCGAAAGTTAACGCTGGGAAGGAAACTATCTGATTTGTTTGACCTTCTGACATCTGACGGAACTAGGTTGGTCCGCGTAATTATGCCTTGGATGCAGAATATTATCTCATCTGCAACTTTATCTCGCTCGTTTGGGATACATAGCCTCCAGGACTTTCTGCTTGAACCGCATTCAATGACTGAAGAATTGTCCACCTGCATTGTGGTTCAGATCAGTGAGTTTTAATGGATAAATTGTCGGTCCTATTCCCACTGACCTCGAAGTCTGCCAAGTGCTGGGCTGTAGCATCTGCTTGGACCGACATTGCTTCCCTAATACTTCTTGCTTCTCGCTCGAGGGAAGCAGCTGTATCTAGTTTAACCTCCTGAGTGGATTACGTGCTGTGTAACACTCATCAGCGTTGCTAAGGTCATAGAATTCGTCCATGCAACGGTGAGGTGAGTTCCTTTACGGACCTTGCTTAGGTTGGGAATCGATTGTCGGCTGATGATCTTTTAAATAGAGCCCAAATTATCCCCATAATATCTATTATGATGATTCATGCCATGGGCTGAAGATGGGAGGGATGACGTTTAATCCATCTCATGCGATGAATCCCTTTTTTTTTTTCCTCCGATCATTTCTGGTTGGAATATCCTACAGACAGTTCACCGTATGACTGTGCCAGCTCGGTGTTAGTATGCTGCGGTATTCAAACGCAGCGCGATCCTACGGTCTGTGCTGTGTTATTCCTTTTTTTCCGCAGCTCTAATACCTGATTTAGTGTTTTGATTGTTCTCCAGGTTGATGATGCCATAATGATCTGACTGCGTTTCCTTTCTGCGGTAAATGGTTCGTCGACCGGCTCCGAATCAGATGGTTATCGTTTTGCAGACGATAGCCGGCGTAGTGTTTCGGTGTTACTAATCTTTCGTACGTACCCAATATGTATGCCCGTTTATATTCTGACTCTTTCTGTGTTTCATGAATATCGTTTCGGTTCTCTGAAGCGTTGGCCTACATTTTCGGCAATACTTGTGACTCATTGACGTCGAACTTGTGTGTATAAATAAGCTCCGCTGGTAGATTGGTTCGTGTGCTCTCTTTTGCATATTCCTCATTGGATACTCAACAGCTTTCTGCGTCGTATTTGTCGCTGTCTGACTGGCATAACCTGGATTTCAACATGCCAAAAGCAACCAAGTGTGTATTGAATTAGATTAACCTTGCAATGGGCTCATTATGTGGCAGACCTGCCACCAAGAGCCCAACCAAGTGAGTGATTTCATTTCCTTGCTTCCCATATAATTTAATTGTTTCAGACCGAGAAGCAGCCGTTCGACAGCTAAGAAAGAAACCCAGCCTCCCTTGTTTATTGATAATGAGGCACTGGATTCGTAAGATCTTGCTGCTTATCTATGTTTGATGCTCATCATCCATTGAAGGGATGACGGCGTGCTAGTTGATGGAAAGTGAGTTCCAGAAGGGGTGAAATAAATAATAGGTGGATTTGTGCTTATTGATGTTTCAGAGACCATGAAGAAGCTGAAGAGGAAGGGTGCAGTGCATTATATTTGACCACGATGCTGTAACTGACCGTTTGGTCTAGATACGAATTGGATTTCATCAACGATGAGTGAGTAACTCTCGGTCTTGGGGCTGAACCATCTGCTGATTTGTACCTTTGTTAGAGAGTTGGATGAAGATAGAGTGCTAGGCACTCCGGATCTGTTGAGTGGAGCTGGTACATTAGTGAGCGATCAGTTGATTTGTCGGATAGTACTCCGCCCCCTCCCGCCCAGCCAAAAAATAATTTGCCTAGATATGCCGGAAAGTGAGTCTAGATTAGTCTCTCTAGAGAGACGCTATAACGATACTCACGCTCGTTCCTCGCTAGTTATAGTCTGTTAGTTACCGTGTCTGATAAGCGGCGTCCTGCGTTATTATGTAATGATGGGGGATGCAAGACCAAACAATCCATTTATTTCACATGTCTGTGAGCCATCTCGCGTCGTTCGACGTGAATTTTGAGTGAATTGGAGCTCAGAGGTTCAAAATTCGCTCCCGGATATTTTTTGGATCCAAGTTACATTTTACATGAATCGTTGGCTGATTTCGCAGCAGAACTCCCAGCTTTCTTCATTTCACCCATTCCCTCCTGAAAGTCAGCAGGGAAAAATTCCGGATGGCACCCTGATCCACAGATTGATTCTGAGCCCCATGCACTGGCTTTGCTGCATTATATCGCGTCCAACGCGTCAAGTTGTGTCCTTAGATGGTGCACGTGCCTTCCCGAAACGGATCCTTATATAATAACGCAGGACGCCACTTGTGATGCCGCGGTAACTAAAGGACTGAGTCTAGATTGACCGCCTTGATTATCGGCTTTAACCCTGTTTACGCCTCGCAGAGTAAATCTGGAGGATGGCATGGTAGATATTGAGTCGAGCGATGAGCAAGTGCTTGATAGTCGATTTTCCCTGTCTTTCTCATTGTATTTCACTTCCCCCTCCCCTCAGAAACATAACCGCCATGGATCAAGATGATAGGTAACACCTTTGCTTCTATTTCTTGTTACGCACTTACATTTCCAAACCACCTCCAGTATGTTTAGGCGGCCGTCTAAGGTAAAGGCAACGTGAGTAGGTTCCGAATCTATCTTTTTGATTCTCATGATTATTGCTACGTGGCCGTCCATTATTTCAGGGAGCTGCCATTTCAGTGTTCCGGATCCCTCGAGAAACAAAAAGTAAGAACCGAGATGATATTGATGGTATACGAGAAGAAGGTGCATCCTTGGCAGCCGTAAACAAGTGTTTACAGGGAGTAGACTATATTCTGTTAGATGAAATCTCCATGGTGTCTTGTACTGACTTTCAGATGCTAGCCACCCAAGCAGCAAAAGCCAGAAATATCCATGACATAGTATTTGGTGGCTTGAGTGTAATCACTGCGGGGGACTTTGCCCAGTTGCCACCCACCACTGGTGCATCCCTTTATAGTGACCTCATTGATGTTGGTAATAGGTTTATAAAAGATCAGAGGAGTCAAAATGCAGTCCTGGGAAAGGTATTGTGGCATCAGTTTAATACTGTAGTCATTTTACGTACTAACATGCGGCAGACAGAACAGAGTGAGGCAGACAACAGTTTACGAGTGGACCTATCTAACATGCGATATGGTGCATGTACGTCAGAAGATGTACAGTTCCTCAGGAGCAGGGTAGCTGGGCTGCGTCCGACTGATCCTAGGCTTGACAGTGCATCTTTCAGAAATGTGTCAATAATAACTGCCTGGAATTACCAGAAAGATGTAATCAACCAACTTGGGGCCAAACATTTTGCGCAAGATACTGGGCAAGAGTTGGTAGCTTTTTATGCTGCAGACACAATTAGTAGATCACAATAAATGGAAGAGATGTGAACAGTCTTCTATACATTCTATTGGACCTTGACTTCAACAGAAACTTTGGGATGCATTGCCATCCACAAATTCCGAGATGATTCCTGGAAAAATAGCTGTATGCATAGGAATGCCTATCCTCCTCAGATGTAATGATGCAACAGAGCTGTGCATGACCAAGGGACAAGAGGCCAAGGTTGTTGGATGGGAAGAGTCTTTAGGTCCATCTGGACAGAGAATGCTCGACATCTTGTTTGTTGAGTTGTTGAATCTCAAACGCCCTGTTCAGTTGGTGCATCTCCCTCAAAGTGTAGTACCACTAACTCGATGTGTTACACATACTACGGTTCTGCTTGAAGATGACACTTTGCTGTCTGTCATGCGAGACCAGGTTACCCTCCTGTTGAATTTTTCCATGACAGATTATTCTGCGCAATGTAAGTCTCGACCAAGGAATTCAGTGGATCTCACAAATTGTAAGGATCACAGGGCGTACTATGTAGCGTTGTCTAGGGGTACAAGCGCTGAAGGTACCATCATACTGCAGGATTTTACAGCAGATAAAATAACCAAGGGCATGGCATGACTGGGTATCTCAGGCAGAAGCTTTGTGAGCTTGAGCTGCTTGATGAGATTACCAGGCTTAGATTTGAATGTAAGCTTCCAAGAGAAGTATCAGGAATATATCGTCGCCAGCTCATTCGCTCTTATATGATTTGAAAATGTGATAATTTCGATCCTCCTCATTTCCACCCAAGCATGAAGTGGAACAGCACATTAGACACAGATGTCCCGTATGATGTTGAGTATACAGAATGGAGGCCATCTGGTAGCAGTGGAAGTAAACGCAAACACGACACAATTGAAGATATTAAACAAACCGAGCCCAAATATGTGCCAAAGAATAAAAAGGTTAAGATATCAGCAGTGGAATCTGTATCCTTTACTCAGAGTATGAGCTCTGACATTAGATCCATTGAACATCAAACACGAATTAACCCAATAGGAACTATATGGGATCCTCGAGACTATAGCTGCGGATATGACGCTACCTTGGTGATATTGGCCAATGTGTGGCTCGAAAAAACCATGTGCTGGGCTGAACACATGGCAAGGGCTGGGCCAGAAATGTCAAAGTTGTCGGATGATCTCAACTCTTTCGCATCGGGAAATATGACTCTTGATATTGTACGAGACCGTATGCGCGCAAGGCTGCATCCGTTACGGCCTTCCGATTTTCCATATGGCCCAAATGGAACGTCTATAGACCGCATTGCAAAAATGCTTATTCCAGAGAGCACACATGCTATGGGTGTTAAACAATGTCTTCGATGTGGCTATATTGAGCAGAATGAACATGCCATCTTTGAAGCCTATGTATCTGCCATTCCTAGTCCTTCTGACATACAGCAGTTCCCAGTTGGAATTACAACTTCAGAATGGCACAAGAGGTACTTAACCAGAAGTTTAACGACTTGCCCATTGTGCACGGTGTCTGGAAGACGGATCCAACTCAGCATGTCAGTAAGGATCATTAGTGTCCCAGATGTTATGATTATTTGTGTCAACAGCGGTCATTTGATCTTCAGTAAGACCATGACATTTGACTGCGGAGGTAGGAGAGTATGTATGAGCCTGCGGGGGATTATATATGGAGGGAATGCACACTTTACTGCTAGATCTGGCCGAGTGCCGAAAAAAACTTTTCGACCCTATATCCGTTTTTCGAATCCCGAAATCCCCTTGCTCGCTCTAGGATAGATGCGAGGGCAGCAAGCAGTGGGATCTGATCCCCCGACCACGTAATCGGAAGCAATCCAGAAGACTCCTCGTAGTCGAGGGTAGCACCATGATCCTCAATAGGGTCTGGTGCCCATGTAGGTGGCGGTGGTTCGGTGGTGACAAAAAGGTCCAGGGGGTCCATGTCCTTCGTCAGAGGCTGAACCCTTGATTTCTTTGGTCTGTGGCGGCGAATTTTCGGGGATTTTGTGCCGGGTGGGCCTTCCTGTGATGATTCCGAGTCCGAAGTGGTGTTGTCCGCGGGTCTGGGGCGCACTGTACCCGCCTTTGGGGGTGGCGAGCCCCCGTGCGGGTTTTGATGGTGGTGGCCTAAAGAGGAAGGCATCGCCCGATTGTCATGTTTGAGAGCCGGGACCAGCTGGAAGGACCTGGTGGAATACCGTGGTGAGTGATCGTACTTTGAAGCGCAATAATACCAGTGACACACATTGTATTACCAAAGATGAACCATAGTTCCAGCTGGCTTCCCCCACCGAAGCTGACCGCAAATTCCGGTGGCCGCGAAACCTATCCCTGCGGGTTAGTATCTTCGAGATGCAGTGCAGTCAAGTTGATGGACCACTGTTACATCATCATTTTGGGTAGATTATCGAAGAGGAACGGTCTACACACCAGGAGAACAGGAGAATTCGAGAGGTTCAGGTTATAACTCCCGTGAGGCCCACGAAAAACTCTGCTGTAAACTTGTGTGTTGAGAGGCATAATGATAACAGTATACAAGACATGCCTTCGCTTCGCTCCGGTGTAAGTGCAAGCTGCCGCAGTTGAAAGACCATCAACCTCAAATTTTGAATCTTAATAATAAGGGAGGTCTCTGATCATTGGTTGGTATCGATATCGGGAAAGCACATTCAAATTTCAGGTATTCATTGAAGGATCGACATACAAATATCTGTGACATAAATCAAGTCTCAGTCCAACGCGTAAGCCGCCCTTCTTCAACTGAAATTGGATTGCGAGTGAATGCAGAATGATTGGTAGAGAGAGTTAAGAACACATCTATAGAACAAATGGAGGCGAGGGAAACATATGTTGGGAATAGACTGAACCTCGGACATACCATTGCCATCAATCCACTTAACTGCTGGCTTTGAGCGCGAGCACGTTGGTAATAAATTTGATACTTACCTCGTTGGGCTGTCGAAGATCAATAGAAATTGCATCGGGTGTATCAGCGTGCCATCTTATGGCTGGATAGTAAAACATGTCAGGTAACGCACCAAAGACACATCTCATCTCGAACATGAGACGTGTTGCAGATTCGTTCTGACTGGATGGCAGGGTAGAAGGAGTGTGTAAGCGTATGTCACGTAGTGGCGGTGCTTGCGGCAGTAGCCCAGCCACTCTATGGCAAAGTTACATGGCCGCTGCATGAACATTCTGAAGTCAGTTTTGAGATTGGGGCAGAAATCGTCGTTTATGTACCTAGAGTACGTGCCTGTAGCGTCGAAACCCTCTCGTTGTCCCTTTCAATGAAGTTATTCACAAAATAATCTTCAATCCATAAACACTCTCCGCGTCATTTCACAAAAATAATTCACACAATTGGGGGCGCTCTGGAACAATACATCTCAACCACCCCGTTGGAACGAATCCTAGGCAAACGGCCCATCACCGAAGAGCCGGGAACTTGATATTACTGTATATATTATTTTGGGGCATCCAACATGTCGGACGCGCAGGATTGACCCCATAGAGCGGCATGTTCCGTCCCAATTAACTATGACCGCAGGATGTGATATCTCCCACCGAATTTGATCCCTGCATCACCCTCCTCGTCCCCCATTAAGGGCTGCCTTCGGTCCTCGTTATAGTGGTATTGTATTTTGTTAAGAGGTCAATTGGCCCGTAGTTTAACCCGATACTGACTGAGCGACTTTGGAATGCAATGTATTATAGTTGATACAGATTTGACCGACGCAGAATAAACTGCCGGAGGGCGTGTGTATGATCAGAACGCGAACAAATTCTGATTCCAAGTTGAACGGCTGCGACTGAGAGAATGGCGGCGGAATACTGTATGTATTTGACTCCTGGTTTTGAGTCCAAGATGAGGAATGGAGAACTCAAGTAACCGGTGGACCGGAAGGATTGTGTGGCATTAAGCAATGCAGCAGTCAAACGGCAGTTCGAGTGTGACACAGCGGCAGTGTGACACAATTGCCGCAGTGCTGCGGCAGTCAGCGGCAATTTGAAATTTTGCAGCGGCAGTCTGCGGCACTTGCAATGTCGAAATGTCACTTTCGCCCTGCCCTTTTAAACCCAGGGGCTGCCGTCCTACTAACTATCGTGCCTTCCTCGTTTGACCCGAGAACAGTATTCTATAGCTGTCCATCCGCTTCCGATATTCCTGATTTTTGTCCCAGCCTGCAGCCCCGCTTCCGTATGTCGACTCTTATGCCACACGCCCGCGTGACGCGTCTGAGTCTGAATACACGTGATCGCGTCGCTACCTGCCAGTTTTCAAAAAGTTCGGTTGACACTGTTTTCAGGAGCTTCCACTCGCCACTCGAAAATGAGTGCTTTCCCGTCGGATCTTTTTTTTTTGCTGAGCTTGTAGCTACGACTCTGGAGCCCGTACCCCGAAAAGTACAGTCAGTCCCCCCCCCCAGTTTTGAGAGAGATACACGTCAATCCCGGGTGAAAGGCGGAAAACGATTTTTTTGCTTACCTTTGATAGCGTCCTGTCGTCCCATTCTTATTTTGGACTTGACCAGTTCACATATATGGACGAATACACATTCCCTCCAGCATCATCTTTTTCCTGTATTTTATAGTTACGAACTACGGTCGTAGGACGGAGAAAACAGGGAGGAATAGCGCGATTTAAAGGTGGGCGGGGTTCTTTCGTGACGTCAGCGCGCCCCCGCCTCCCAAACTCGTGGATTCAAAGGTGGGCGGGGTTAAATTTTTTGTTCTGTCTGACGTCAGCCCGCCCCCGCCGCCCCGCCAAATAAAAGGTCCCGCCCTTCCCATGTAAAAGGTGAGGCACCTCCCATTGTGCCCTCGACGACCGACGTGACGCGTCTGTTTGCGCGTGCGTGCCACTTGCAGCGTGGCGGCCGGATCACGTCGATCACTGCTCCTCTCCTCTCCACCACGACTACGCCCAGCTCTCTATCAGTGTGCCACCGCGCGCATCGCTCAAGCTATAGTCCGCCATTCGCTCAGCTTTTCCCCCCTCACGCCTCACGCCCGTGCCGCCCGTCCCGCCCAGTCGCAAATCGCCCCAACGACATCCGACATCCGTCCTCAAATTGGCCGCCCGTCCCGCCCGCGCGTTCTCCCACCATCACACAGCGATGGCCCGCGCTCCCCTGCGCACAAGACCCATAACTACGACGCCCGCGCCAACACTGCCTTCGTCTCCGCGTGTGCGTCCCCACTCCGCAGCAACGCTAATCCTCGTTCCAGTTCAGTCGCGCACCCCGCTTTGAACCCGTCCCCAACGCGTCTACGTCACGGTCTTCTGCGGCCCACGACTCAGCACCCTTCCCGCGCGTATCTTCGTCACGGTCCGGAAAGCAATCTTGATGGTGCCTGTGAAGCCATCCGAGGCCACGAATTCAGTACGTACGTACCTGTTATTCCTGTTGCATCAGATGTTTACCGAGGGACTTCAGACAAATCGTAATCATCACATGGCAGCGCAGATACTGACGGTGTCGTTCCGGAGCAGCGCACACCTCAAATTTGCTGCTCTACTTACTCCAGAAGGCTGCGTCGCGATTTCCCTGCCATTTCCTCACTTCCGAACTTGACGCATTTGCTTTCCCCGTCCCCCGCGCCAACTCTGCAAAACCTCTCGCTCACGGGAAGAGCTTGTGCTTTCGTGTACTAGGGTCTTTCCATGGTACGTATCCATTCCTGTTCGCAGATGCTCCCTTCTCCGCGATGACCCCGCACGCGCGAGGATCTCTATCGCTTTCAAAAGCAGAACCTCCCGCGTGTGCACCACGGCAGCCAACGAGTAACCGCAGCGTTCCAATCGCAAGGCTTGGCTCTCAGATGCGCTCACGGCGACGGCGGCGCGCAAAACAATAAGACAAACGCCTTTCATATCCGTGCAGAATGCTCTCACCTCTTCTTTCCAGACCCTTGGAGCTTGCGCGCGAAGTCTGTATCGCGCGCAGACATCACAACCCAGACGTTCCCCGGGATTTCTAACGGATTCCCGGGAAGAATCAAGCAAGGGGCCCCTCCCAGTGTTACTGCACTTGATGATCCTGCCCCCCGCGCTGCGAAGCCTACAGAACGAAGGTAGCAATCATTTTCTTTCCTCCGGGACTTCGTTGGCAGAATCAAAACCCTGACAAAAAGGCGTCATCACAAGGGAGCTTGACCTCCGACTGGATGCGTCAAACAATATATATCCTTGCCGGGATCGCGGGCATAATTGCTTCAGCGCGTGCGTTGTTTACATCCGCACTGACGCCAGTTCACAGAACTCGGTGCTCCGAAGACCATGACTACCTTGGACTAGTCGCCCGTTACACGCACGCCGATCCTACGCGCCCTCAACTGCGCCTTTGTTTTGGACCAAGTCCTAGACCCACCTCCCCGCTCTGCGCCAACGCTACTCGCCCTTCAAACATCTCGCTCTCCCGCAGACTTCCCCACAAACCTTTCCGTCACTATCCGGCCTCACTCCGTCGTATTCCTCGCTGCGCCACTTCCTCTCTTGCCGCGAACCCTTGGCTGTTCAGGTGCGTAATCAAAACCTTACCATATCCGAAGTGATTCTCATCTCTCCCCTGCATAGTGTCACGCCCGTCCCAACCTCGAGGTCCCCTTCATGTGCGTGTCGTCGCTCCACCCTCTCACACTCGCATCGTCGCTCCGCCCTTCCCACCCCTGCTCCTCGACACACACAGCTCTCGTCCGCCACACGCACCCTGGTCCCGAGAAATCACATACACACCTCCCCACCGTCAAATCGCTGCGCGTCCGCTTCCCCGTAAATCGAAACCCCTGATACCACGGCAGCCGAGGACCACTGCAGTATCCCTATTTTCAATCACTGTTGCTCTCGCCCGCGTTTACGACGGCTGCGCGGCTTTTGGCCGGGAGATCGCCACTGAGCATCTCGAACTCGCACCAAATTCAGGGCTTCTGCGCAATTGTAGGAGCAGCGACCCATATTTTGATTTTTCTGCTTTAGACTCCAGTATATTTTGGACTCTGCTTCGTCCCCTTTCAAAATTTAGGTGGCACGGAAGGGCTGCTGCTCAATCCTCGGTTTTGCGTATGCCAGACGCGGAATCGGCACTGCGAGTGCATATGCTCAACCGCAATAAATGTCTTGTGTGTGCTGTACGCCCGCGGGATCGGTGGATCAGTAATTCAGTAGGTGCGCGTACCGCCGTTGCTTCGTTTATTCTCTCCATGGACACGACGAAGTCACCCTAACTCTTCGCGCTGCACGCGCGACAGTTTCTGACGAGTCTGGCTTAGCATTCACCCGTTCCTTCGGCCTTGTGCGGTACGTCTCCTGGTTGATGTCAATGTTTCACTCGCAGATGTAGACCTTATCTGCGCCTGTCGTTCGTGGCAATGGCACATCTCACAGACTGCGTCCATCGCAAGCCTGATCCTACCTGGAACAATGGATGCGCCCCTGGCCCGTCAGGTACGCATTGAGTCCCTGGATTATTCGTTTCAATGGGAATCTTTCCCGGGAATTCCTTGGTTGTCCCAAGAATAGTAAAGCGCCCCGCGCGTCTCGCGATCGAATCCCGATTTATCCGAGAATGCGCAGGTTACTCATGACCCGCTGGTACTTGGAGTACCGCCGCAGATTCGTTCAGGAACCTCCCAGTTCTGTGCGGTGGTCCCGTTCGACTCTCCCACTGACCCTTTGGTTGAGGAAGTTCCACCCGGGAACTCTCTGTTTTCCGGAAGAAACTCTCATAATCGATGAAACCGCAGATCACTATTTCTTCTCAAAACGGCGACAATGGAGAAGAAGAATCTATCGATCTAACGCTCTCAGCGTTTCACTAATGATTGTTGCGTCCCCACAATGACATGACCCCCGGGGCAGGGTTACGTAACCGAACTGCGAGCGCAAACGCGAAATCGGAGTCTTTCTCCCTCACCCGCCGAGAACGGATGGCCGCGACTCAGACGGCTCCCACTCCACAATTGCAACTGAAACCAAATAAGGGCCTTCGATTCTGGTTCGAAAGGCGGGGATATCCACCCGCGTGCAACCCGCGTGGGCACGTCACGCGGCAATCTCTTGGATGCTCCCTGGAGACCGACGTTCCTAAGCGGGACCGGCCGTGTAATGCTACCTACCTACGTTGCTCCGAAGGTAGGTAGGTAGGCGGCATTGTGACACGGCACGATATCATTTAGAATCTCAAGACGCGTCGGGGTTCGGTGTCGTTATAAGGCGAGTTGACGGACGAATATCTCCACCTCATCAATGTCCCTCCGAAATATTCTATCCCTGTTCTCCGTTCTCGCTGTGGCGACCGGTAGCATGGTCGTGCACGAACGCCGTCCCGCGCCTCCCGCTGGGTTTGTCAGCCGAGGTCTTGCACCCGCTGATGAAACGATCACCTTGCGCGTTGGCTTGGCTGCCAACAACATTGCCGGTTTAGAGGAGAAGCTCAAGTCAATCTCTAGTCCTCAGAGCGCCGAGTTTCGACAATGGCTTTCGAAGGAGGAGGTTCGTGCGTCCAGCGTCCAGGTCCTGCGTCCACACCCATCGACGAGCACTCACGATAAACGCGCAGGTCAGGGGTTTCGTGCAGCCTTCCGCAGCTACGGTTTCCGCGTTCGAAGCGTTCGCATCTGCCAACGGCCTGCGCCCCACCACCATCTCGCCGAACGGAGACTGGCTATCCATTACGCTCCCGCTCTCGCGCGCAAATACCCTATTTGCCGCGCAGTTTGAGGTGTTCGCGCACCCGTCTATGCCGGGGATGATCACGCGCACGCTGTCCGTGTCGCTGCCCTCCGAGCTTGTTGGGCACATCGATGTGATCCATCCCACTACCGAATTTGTAGAGCCCAAGAGTCGCCTGGCGCCTTCGATCAATGCCCTTCCACGGAGTGGGCCCGCCCCATCTTGCAACTCTAGCGACCCGGCTGGGGTTGTCACGCCGACGTGCTTGCAAGATTTGTACGGAATCCCGTCAACGCCGGCTACGGAACAAACAAGCGCTCTTATGGTTACCGCGTACGAGTTTGAGGCGGCGCAGAATGCTGATCTTGCGGTTCGTGATTTGGAAACAGAGAGGGGGAGAGTTGTGTAAATCTCAATGCTTGACAGGCTTTTCTCCAACTCTTGCGACCCGATATACCCGCGAACACGACGTTCACACTGCTCACCGCAGACAATGGGACGAACTCTCAGGACCCAAGCAAGACGGGGGACGAGGTTAATCTCGATATCCAATATACACTCGGTGCGCCCGAATTTGTGGGTTGATTTTTCAGAGACACTCACCCCACTTTAGGTATTGCGACGGGAGCTCCGGTCCAGTTTCTGTCCGTCGGCGGAGATGATATCGCCGGAACTAACTTCGCTACCGTATTGCTCGACACGACCACCTTTCTTGACGGTTTAGACAATCCTCCTTCCGTCGTGACGACCTCTTATGGCCAGACCGAGTCGAATTTCGGAACCAGCATGGCCATGTAAATGTCCAAGCCCCGCCCCCGGTCGTTTTGTTGATCCCTGCAGCAAAATCTGTGGCGGCTACATGGCCCTGGGTGCACGAGGAATATCCGTTGTGTTTTCTTCCGGCGATGTCAGTTCAACTGCTTACGATCCTATTGACCTTTCTAACGGAATTATTAGGGCGGCGTACACGGGGCTCACGCCGGCGCCAGCGTCTGCAACAACAACACCTTCTTGGCTTCCTTCCCCGCATCCTGCCCCTTCGTCACCTCCGTCGGCGGAACGCAAGGCTTCGCCTCCGAAAAGGCCGTCAACTTTACCAGCGGCGAGTTTTCCAACATCTTCGCCGCTCCTGCATACCAGACTGCCGCCGTCGACAGGTTCCTGAAGACTATTCCAGCGGACTTTCTAGGGACTTTCAACGCGAGTGGGCGTGGATTCCCCGACGTTGCGGCGCAGGCCTGGAACTTCCAAATCGTCTCCAGCGGCGTGACAGACCTTAGCGGAGGAACAAGCGCATCGGCACCCGTTTTTGCGGCCATCATTTCACTGATTGAAGACCGCCTCGTCGCTGCCGGGCGCCCCATCCTCGGATTCCTGAACCCGTGGATATATTCGACGGCAGCTTCGACGTTCACCGACGTTACTATCGGGCATAACCCGGGCTTTTCTTGTCCGGCCTCTTCAGTGGGTGGTCCTTTAATATTCCTTGTCGATAACTGGTATATCGTTATGCTAGGGGGCATTTGACGCAGCGGTTGGGTGGGACCCACTCAGTGAGTTTCGGTGCCTTGATAATTGGTTTTCCCTGATGTTTAAATTAGCCGGTTTCGGAACACCCGTGTTCTCCGAGTTGTTGGCTGCCGCCATGGCTTAATTGGCGCGTCTAAAAATTGAGGGGGGTGACGAGCTGCGGGAGAGTCCTGGGCCTCACAATGGAGTTGGAAATGTACATCCATTTCGGGTGAACTTTACAATCCGAAATTTCTGGGGCCTATTTCCAGTACTTTCTAAATATTATGTCCTATCTATCGGATCCTGAAATGTGGCATCACATGTTCCCTTTTTTGCCCTACCGCCTGTACACCCCCTTAGGGAAATTTGGCTCACCCTTGTGCCTGACCGAATCTGGCCGACCTTTTCGTTTAATCTGGGTGAGCATTTTGCCTCATAGTAAAGTGCACCCAAGGCCCCCCGCCCCACTAGGTGGTGCCCTCTCATGAACTCAAACTCCTGACCGCATGTCAGATACCCTCGTAAACCGTCTCCTCCGGCTTCTCCCCCGGTGAACGCTAGAAATTCCGTTCCGCCCCTCTCAAAAACATCCAAAATTTCCACGCGCAAGTCGAGCCAGCCTCGCTTCTACAGAGTCGACGTCCTTCCCCGAGCGAAAAGCAGGCGCGACGTCTGCCAAAGCTCTTTCGCTCGGTCGAGCTTCCCGTGGTGCTGGACAATATGCCCTGTGCGTAACGTGCAGTCCGCACACCGCCTATGCACGTCCATCTCCGTGGATCCATCCAAGACGGCTTGAAAGACGTTTAACGCTGTCTCCTGATCGCCTTCAGCCAGAAATACATCCCCGAGGTACCGAAGAGCCTGGTAAGTGTGTCCGAGATCTTTCGTTTTATTTGCGAACGCAAAGTAGATCCCGGCCCAGAAATATGTTTCTCCATGACTGCACATCTTGTTGGAAACATCGTCCAGGAGTTCCAGCGAGAGGAAAATGACCTTCGGACTCGCCCTTGGTGACTAGACTTCTGAGGACGGAGTGGGGGCGCACTACGTCCCTGTTCCGGAGATCCTGGGAAATGCTACACAAGGAGAGGACACGAGCCAATCCGAGCTGAACTAACAACTTTCTGGCACTCGCCAGCTTCTCGACGACGGTAGCATCGTCCACCCCAGTCATCCTGTCGATTTGAGCCAAGCTCCGGAGTACGTTGGCGTGGAAATACGGCGAACGTAGTCGTGTACCCTGCTCGACCAGCCCTAGGAAGTAGCGGGCCTTAGCGTACTCGATCTTCTGATAATGCATTTCGGCCTTTCGAACGAGGAAGCTCAGCTCGAGAATCGAGCCTTGCAACCCGTTGCTGACGAGCAAGCAATTGATGGCCATGCGCAGCACGTTCCAGGGCCTCGGGGAAGTTACCCAGGCGGCACAATGGAATGGTTTCGTCGGCGACGCTCTCACACTCCTCGTTGACTCTATCGGTGAGCCGTGCCAGTTTCTGGACTTCGCGGAGGCCCTTGAGGCTCCCTCGATAGTTCCCAACGCGCTCCCTATCATAGCCTTGGTACCGAACGCGCGGAGCTGTGTGAATGTTCCCGACCTTCTCGTAGTACCCCGACAGTGTCAGGTACGTTCCAGCTGGACGAAAGACATGAGTACCGGATCGCCCTGCGTGTCGCGGTCGCACCTTGACCAGCTACATTATTTTCGTCAATAAAATACTGGACGCCCTGGGTGAGAAGAGCGTCTAAGTCCTCAGACGGAACGGCGCCTTCGAATTGCTCCACGCGGGCGCCAATATACAGCTATTTCAACTCTTCGTCGCGACTTGAATCCAGAATAGCGGGTAAATGTTGCATCAGTAGGGGTGCTCAATTATTAGTTCGACCCGCTGAGTTCGGAAAATAAATACATTATCCGGATTCTGGTCCCAACAAATAAACAAACTTCAGACTCCGCTCGGCAGCCCAATCGGCCAGCTATCTCATGCCGCGTACCACCAAGGCGCAACTCCTTGCTGCCCCCATTGCTCTTGAAGACGACCTGGATCTTGATCAGCTTGAGGATGAAGATTCATTTGAAGCTGAACTTTTAGCCGACAATGTCTCTGAGATGTCTCTGAGATTATCGATCTCACTGCGGTGAATTGGGTTGGGATTGCCCGGATAATGACCGGGGACGGGTCCAGAGGCACTTACAATTAAATTCCCAAGTCCGTCAATTTTTTTTCTGTCTGCCTGCAAGCACCCGACCGTGAATTTCGCCATATGTTCCGGTTTGTCTAATCTTGATACACTCGCTGGGCTTCTTCTGATAGAATCCATGGCAAGGATGGGCAGAGATATGTTTGATTTTTTTGTGGGAGTTCTCTCTCGCAATCAGATCTTCCTGGGCTGTGGCCAGTGCCCTCAGCGTCATGTCAAGTACCAACTCGAGTGTTTCTTGATACGCTACGGGGCTGTCGGCTCCGATACGCCCGGAACTGCCCAAAAATTCTCCATTGGCTTTGGTACAGTCCTTCTGTATTGCTACAGAGTTTGCAGTGCTCTGCGTGAATTACGACCACAGTATGTTGGATGGAACTGCCCAAAAATTCTCCATTGGCTTTGGTACAGTCTTTCTGTATTGCTACAGAGTTTGCAGTGCTCTGCGTGAATTACGACCACAGTCTCAGCGCTGGCGACGGATCTCTGATATACTTTGAGGAGATTCTGTAGCAAAAAGGCCACCACTATCTGTCCCGGAAGAAGTGTTTCGGGGTAATGTCTGTTCAATCAAGAAGTCACTGGGCATTTTATACAGACAAATATACAGGCAACCTGTGACCACAAGAAGGAGTTCACCTCCTTTGAACTTGGGTGGCCAGGCTCAGTCACAGACGCCAAAATATTCAAGAATTCAGACATCTGGAAACGAGAACCTCTACTTTGAAAACAGGGAATACATCCTTAAAGGTATGTCTGATTCTTTAGTGCTTGCCTCTTTCTCACTATTGATTTATTCCAGGGTAACCCTCCACCTCATTTACAGTACGGCCGCTTGACGATCCAGAGATTGCTGATGTTTCCGATGAAGATAAGGAGCGGATGCGTGGCTTCAACAAGCAACTTTCCTCTGTCTGCATTGTTATTGAACATGCATTTGGTTTGCTCAAAGGTCGCTTCCCTTCTCTTCGTGGAATGGGGCCACATAACTCTGTCCAGGAAATCTACAAGACGATTGAGGTCCTCATTGTTTTGCACAACATGGCTATTGGCTTCAAAGATCGGTCCGATGATACATAACCTCGGACCTGTATCTACTGGTACTTTGTGGCAGACATAGTAGTCCTCGGGCGATGCTTCACTCTAACATAAGTCTATTGGGAGTCCTCGGACTGTCCCTGGTCCTGCAGTCTAGTCCGCACCCGCACCAGTCCTATCCAGGATGGCTCAATAGCAGTCCTCGGATGGGTTCCATCTCTGTGTCTGGTACACTGTGTTCTGACTAGTAGTCTTAGGCTTTTTTGTTTAATCTCCTGGGTATGGTAGCTAGCTTTTGCAGTGCAATCCGCCCTCAGATATGAGTTATGGACCGAATCTGATGAACTTTGAGGCATCTTTGAGCTTACTATGATGATTCTCAATGGTAGAAGGACCAAGTCGTAGTATAACCTTAATGCCTATACAGGTCTCTCACATCCTTGCTACACAGTCAGCAGTGTGGAGCTTGCTCTGACTCTAATTGGTATGTCACCAGGCAGGGGAGTTCTGTATTTAGCAAGAAATCACAAAAATGCGAGATTTCACGGCTAGGCTAATACCAGTTGTATCATTGGTAGAGCCACTGCCCGTTGAGAGGGAACTTGAAGCAAGCTTGAGGGAGGAAGGAACTGAACATACTACATGTGATGACATCATATCTTGAACTTGAACAAAACACATCTGAGGAGATTGATGGCAGGTAATTATGAGGTGTCGACCGCCGTTTGTGAAGGTTAAACTGGGTCGTGCAAGATTTGTAAGACTGAGAAGGACGGAAAAAACCACGCAAGGTTGCATGGGCTCACCCTGAACGAATACACACTGACATATCGTGAAGGATATCTCAACCCTCATCATTGGAGAGGAGATTGTGAAGGATCTTAGTATCCTAGTGAAGGGTCTTGAACTTTCCTGAAGCATCAGTGAAAACCTGGGAGTGTGGCCACGGATGATGGTTCAGAAAACTAGGGAACGGCAGGAGATAAAGAGGGTGATATGGAGCGGGCCGCCATACCTCAAAATTTATTGAATGCATCCACATCTTTAGAGACAGTTTTGTCAGCCCAAACATTTGTGAGCACCGGGTGCCCGGCCCACAATAAAGAGCGTCGAGATCGACCTATGCGGAGCTAGGGCAATGAATACTGTAGGAGCTTTGTGATGTTAAATTTGAGCATTTGTTCCTCGCCATGTGGAATGATGGTCGGGAGCGCCGATCCTTTGCCTTTCCCCAGAGATCTGTCTTACCCCTCAGGATCATTATGCTGATGAATTCCTTATACAATACTCATGCGGGTCGCGAGGAAGTGAACTCGAGGAGACACCTTGTTGGAATATTAGTAAGCCGACACGTCGTGCATACGTGCACCTACGTGGCCGTTGCGACGCTGGCATAGAGATGCACAGCAGTCTTGTGAAACACGTCTCAGCTGGACTGAAACTTCGTACCCTTCATTGTTCTACGTAGCTATTTATCTTTGTATACTACATTGTTCTCTAGGGTATAAAAACCCTCGTAAATCTTTGTGAATAAATTATCGTTTTATTCTTCTCTCCCTCCGCTTCTATATTCTACCACACAAAATTCTACAGGTTATTGGCCCCCGCGCTTACACCTCAAACAAATTTCACTACTTCAAAACTTTTACTTCATTCACTTCCCATCTATGTCAACCAACACATTCTCTTCGACCGCCAAACTTGGTGAATACTTCACCAAGCTTCCCGCCTGCAAAGCCGATGGCACAAACTGGGTGTTCTTCCGTGATCGCTTCCTGTTTGCGCTGGACGCAGCGGGTCTTAGCGATCACTTCGACCCCATCGCTGCTGCACCGGTGGCCCCAAATATTGTCGACACTACGGCACCGACGGCAGCAGAAGTTAAAGCCAACGACACCTACTTGGCCCGACGGCGGATCTGGAAGTCGGAGCAGGCTATCATCAAACAGGGCCTGGCTTCGGTCATCCCAGATGCGCTTTTCTTGAAGGTTAAGGGGGCGGATACGGCGAAAGAGATGTGGGAGAAAGTGAAGGATGAATATGAGAAGAAATCAAAAATGGTCACGGTCGATCTGCGGCGGAAGCTTCAGAATGAGCGATGCGCAGACGGCAGAGACGTGAAGGCTCATCTCGATAAGTTACGGACAATAAGGGCGGACTTGATAGCAATGATGTTGCAATCGTACTCGGTTCTCTCCCCTCGTCCTATGAAACATACCTATCGGCGCTCACGGGCGCCGCCACGCTTCTTGGCAAGACACTTGATCCCGACACTGTCCTACAGGGCATCAGCGACGAAGCCGACCGGAAATCGGCCAGGCTCACAGAAAAGGGCGGGAAAGAGGCCGCGTTCTACGGGAACAGCGGCAAGTTTAAGCCGAAGAAGACGATGGAATGCTGAAATTGCCACAAGAAGGGGCATATGGCAAAGGATTGTTGGGCGAAAGGAGGAGGGAAGGAAGGCCAAAGCCCTCACCGCAAGGGACATGGCAAAGCCAACGCTGCAAAAGCGGACAAAGATTTGGATGCTGCGTGGATGGCAGCATCGTTCGAGCCGGAGGACTACGTTGAATTTGATGAACTGGACGAGGAGGAGTCGGACGATGAATATACGGACTTACCACCGTTAATGGACGTGCCGGACAGCGATAACGAAGCTGACGACGTTGAGAAGGTTGAGAAAATTGATGAGCACTCGGCGAAGACATCACTCACCTCGGAAGCCGCGTTCACCGCCGCCACTCCCGAAGATGGCCTCGAAACCTACGATTCGGGCGCCTCAGTTCACATGACACCCTCACGGCATCGTTTAACGAATTATCGGGTGATTAAGCCACGAGGAATCATCGCAGCCAACAATCAGAGGCTCAACGCTATTGGAATGGGGGATATGCATGTTGAAGTGCCAAATGGGGCGAACAAGTCAACGAGAGTCCTCGCGAAGGACGTCTTGTACGTACCAAAGCTCGGTCCTACCCTCATATCCATTGGTCGCATCGCCCAAGCCGGCTGCGCAGTCCAATTCCGCAACAAGGAGTGCCGTATATTCGACGGGAGACACCAGCAAATCGGCACCATCCCGCTCGTTCATGGACTCTACACTGTTCGGGTTTCCAATCCACCACCGCCAAATGCGAACATAGCCTCGGACGCACCTATCCTCGCGACGCCTGAAGAGCTACATCGATTGATGGGGCACCTCCCCGTTGACGCAGCAAAGAAGCTGGTTAAAAATGAGCTGGTGGAAGGAATTGAACTCGACGAAACTGGACCTACCTCTACGGAGGAATGCAAGTCATGCCTGCACGGCAGGATGACCCGCAAGCCTATTTCGAAGGCTAGAGAATGCGAAGCAACCGGAAACGTCGGTGATGAAGTACACACCGATGTTTGGGGACCCGCCACCATCGAGATGCTGCAGCACAAGAGATACTACGTGTCGTTCACGGACGAGGCATCACGGTACACGGTGGCGATGCTGCTCCACACCAAGGACGAGACATTGCAATCTTTTAAAGATCTGGATGCCCGCTGGGAAACGGAACATGGAATCAAAATCAAGATCTTGCATTCAGATAACGGTGGTGAATACAAAAGCCACGCATTCGACAATTACCTCGCAAGCAGGGGAATCCGGCGCCGTTTAACTGTTCACGACACCCCCGAGCACAATGGAGTCGCCGAGAGACTCAATCGTACCCTCCTCGAGAAAGTGCGCGCAATGTCACATGCGGCCGACTTGCCGAGGAATTTGTGGGGAGAGGCCTTTAAGCACGCTATCTGGTTGAAGAACAGGACTTCGACGAAATCACTCCAAGGCCGCACACCGTACGAGGCATTCCACAAGAAGAAGCCAGACTTGCGTAACATCCATGAATGGGGTTGCGAAGTCGCAGTTCACATCGAGGACAATGGCAAGCTTGATGGACGAGCTCGCGCGGGCAGGTGGTTAGGTTACGACCAAGAAAGCATTGATGGGCATCGGATTTATTACCCGGACAAACGGTCCATTCGTGTGGAAAGAAGTGTTAAATTTGCGGAAGCAAAACGGGGCGGCGGAATACACAGAGTACTGAATGAGGGGGAGAATGCAGAGATCAGAGTTGAAGAAAACCAGGAAAGCATTCAGCACGCACCTGCTACGACCCAGCAGCCCTCATCAGCTCAGCCGCGCGCACCAACCCCGCCTTCTCTACTCACCACACCTCCATCTACCCCACCGCGGAATCCCGAAACAACTCCACTAGCGCCGCGCGATATTTCAAGCGCAATTGACCCGAGGAACGTAATCGAGGGTACTCGAACGCGCAGAGCGGCGCATTTTGCGGACGTTGAAGACGATGACTCGCAGCTAAATAATATCGGGCTGGAGTATGTGTTCGTGGGCATGGGAGACATGTCAGACTCACCTACAGTTGAGGAGGCTATGAATCGAGAGGATTGGCCGCTATTCAAGGCTGCGATGGACATTGAGATGGAAGCAATGGAGAGGACGGGTACATTCGGCAATGGCCTGGTTGATAGACCGACCGGCCGGAACGTAATCGGGTCTAAATGGGCGCTTCGGATCAAGCGCAAAGCCGACGGCGTGATCGACAAAATACAAGGCTTGTCTCGTTGCAAGAGGCTTCACGCAAGTCCAAGGCGTAGATTATTTCGAAACATTCTCGCCCACGGCTAAACTTTCATCGCTCCGCACGATTTTATCCATCGCGACCCGATTCAACTGGGACATCAAGGTCTTCGACTACTCCGCCGCATTTCTGAATGGAGAATTCACACCAGACGAGGAGATTTTCATGGAGCAGGCTCCACATTACTCCAACGGCAATACAAATGAAGTGATTCGACTTCACCGCACAATCTACGGATTAAAACAGTCTAGCCGCAAGTGGTACGAGAAGTTGACAGCATCTCTCGCCACACTCGGCATCCATCCACTCCATTCCGACCACGCTGTCTATTGCCTAATCCGAGGCGATGTCATTGCACTCCTCGCCATCCACATCGATGACAGTACCATCACGGGGAACTCGCCCGCGTTGATCGACACAATCCAGGAGGAGATAGCACACATTTTCAAGATAACAATGCTCGGACCAATCAGCTGGCTTCTTGGCATGGAGGTCAATCGTAATCGCGAGAAGGGCACGCTGGCACTGTCCCAGACAACCTACATCGACTCCCTTCTACGCAAATTCAACATGGCTGATTGCAAATCAGTCTCCGTACCTCTTGATCCCACGGTTCAACTTAGCCGCGAGCAGTGTCCCACAACACCGGAAGCGACCGCGGAGATGTCAAATATCCCGTACCGTGCTTTGATCGGCGGACTTGTCTGGCTCGCTACAGCCACTCGACCAGACTTAGCATTCACAGTCTGTGTCCTCTCACGCTTCATCGATAATCCCGGTCCGCCACACTGGAACGCTGGAAAGCGTGTGCTCCAGTACCTGAAGGGAACTCGGAATTTTGCGCTCGTCTACGGCGCATCCGACTCCACGCTCGGCCTCGATATTTTTGCAGACGCCGACGGGATGTCAATCGAGAACCGGAAAGCCGTCTCTGGCTATGCGTTCATTCTCAATGGCGCCGCGGTTTCTTGGTCGTCGAAACAGCAGGAGATTGTCTCCTTATCCACAACGGAAGCTGAATACGTCGCCATCACATACACCGCGAAGGAAGCCATTTGGTTCCGGTACTTCATGGCCGAACTCTTTGGTCCTATCACCTTCCCCTTTATCATCTACAATGACAACCAGTCGGCTATCGCTCTCGCGCACGCCGAACTTGGTCAGTTCCACGCTCGCACCAAACACATAGACATCCGATATCATTTTATCCGCGAGAAGATCGAAGATAAATCACTTGAAGTCATCTATTGTCCAACCACGGAAATGACTGCAGATGTGCTTACCAAGGCTCTCGCCGCTCGTTCAGGCGCTGGGATTAATTTCGGCTCGAGGGGGAGTGTTGGAATATTAGTAAGCCGACACGTCGTGCATACGTGCACCTACGTGGCCGTTGCGACGCTGGCATGGAGATGCACAGCAGTCTTGTGAAACACGTCTCAGCTGGACTGAAACGTCGTACCCTTCATTGTTCTACGTAGCTATTTATCTTTGTATACTACATTGTTCTCTAGGGTATAAAAACCCTCGTAAATCTTTGTGAATAAATTATCGTTTTATTCTTCTCTCCCTCCGCTTCTACATTCTACCACACAAAATTCTACACACCTATCAGTCTAAGATTCAAGAACATGAGCACCATCAAGATATTAAATTTTGATGGGACTAAGAAATTAGAAGAACAGGTCTACCTACCGACACTCAGTGAATCGGCGGTGTCCGAGGTCCTATGGTGCAGCCTCTGATGAGCCGGGTGTTATTGACGGTGGACTGACGGAAATTGACCATCAGTGGTGTGTGCTTCTATCCGAGTTAGAGTAATGCACCCTCTCCTCCAGCCATTACGTGCACCCCGTTATAGGGCAGTGAATCACGATCAAATTTTCATCAAAAAGTGCCTCAGAATAATTTCCGAATGGGCAGGGGGACAGTGATACTGTGACGTTTCGATTGACGCAGACTGATGCTGCGAAATTCCACATTGACGCTGATTGACGCAACAATTGTCACACTGCCGTTTGTCACTTAGTCGTTGACGCGGTCATTGCCGCATACAGCGTAAATCCTCAGAATAGTGGCAGACATCCCCAAATCATATCTGAATCAACGATCGCGAGGTAATCACAGTCCGCGCCAGCTATTTTTATTTCAATATTTCGACCCACGTAATTTATCAGCAGGTCGGCAAGTCAAGCAACTCCCCGCCCAGCCCCGCGTGAACAGAGACGAGTTTCCATTTGGGAATTCCGCAAACTTGGGTTGAATCAGAGCAATGCTCTGGGAGAACGAGCCGTGGGGATCACCCGGTTTGGATGATTATTCATGCTGAGTTATGCGGACCCAGAGAATACATTCGGGAGGAGAAATGGGATGAATTGAAGAGATAAAGATCAATGTTTTAATTCATCCAAAATCTGAACTCAAGGCCGATGACAAGCCCCATTTCGGGCCAAA
This sequence comes from Mycena vulgaris, assembly GCA_029204335.1. Classification (NCBI taxonomy): domain Eukaryota; kingdom Fungi; phylum Basidiomycota; class Agaricomycetes; order Agaricales; family Mycenaceae; genus Mycena; species Mycena vulgaris. The sequence continues at coordinate 14,846 of JARGYA010000390.1, read as the reverse complement.
TTATTTTGGCTCTGCACCCTTCTTGAAAACATTCGACACAAACAGAGATATGGCACCATGTGGTAGCGTCAGATGGTAGATATTGCACTTGAAATCCTTTTTCATTAGTCCGTTGAGTTTCCGTGAGCAATTGGCCTCCCAAAGACCAAGTTTGGAGGGCGTGAGGCTGCCTAGGGTGTATCTACTCTGAGGGCTATTTGAAAAATAACTCATTTGTATAATAAAGGGAGCGCTTTTGGTACTCGCTATGCTGTTATAGAAAAAGCTCAGTGTCTTTTGGTTGCTGGATCTCAAAAAAACTTTCAGAATTGTGAATCTGGCGTCAAAGACATTGACACAGGGTGGCTGTGTATTGACGCAGGGTGGCGGTGCTTTGATGCAGACCGGCGGTGCTTTGACTCTGAGTCGAACTGGGTGAGTTGGCACACATTCCGAGCTCATGCTCACTTGGAGGGAGACATGTAAGTTCACGGCATGGTTCAACTTGACCGAGGTTAGTAGCCTACTTCCCTGGAAAGTTCATGATTGGGAATGGCGGTAGCGGTGCCGGGGATGATTAAGAAAATAAAATACTAGTGCAGAAATGCCGCAGACTTAGCCTGCCGGGCAGGACCGCTGGAGACTGCGGCGAAACTGACGCAGATTGCCGCGGAACGACGCGGACTGACACCGAGATGGACGCAGATAGATCACACTGCCGTTGTGTCACGGCGCTGGACTGACACTGACTGACGCTGAAAAATTTAGACTGACACAACAAAGTGCCGTTTGACGCTGAATTAACACTGAAGACTGACGCTGCACATTATTTACTGCTTTTTGGTTGACGCAGACTGACACAGTTGACGGGTTCATGTTCGGACCAGCTGGGTAGTTCTCTGGCAGTGGGTGTGATGTTACCTGGCACTTCACCCAGTGGGCCAGTTTCTGGCCACGTTAAATCGCGAAAATAATACTAGACAAACATGGAATATATTTGAGTGTATTGGCATCCTCAGAGTTTTGCGATCTATACGAAATACCCTGAATTGACTTAGTGCCGGATAACTTGTGACCGCCAATGGAATACATTCATTTACATGTCTCCATGTCTCCGGATTGTCTTCCGACCTCGGGGCATCCAGAAATCTCGTGGAAATTACGCTTGATTGGTCATGCATTCATTGGATGAGCTCGCGTAAATCCGGCCTGTTGTGCTGTCTGGTTTAATGCCTTTCTGTATCTCTGTGACTTCTCTGTATACCAGATCTATTGCCCAGCAATCTTCCTCCTTTCTCAGGTCTCAGATTTCACAGTCTTTATACTAATCATAGTAGGCGGGACAGAGCTGGGCCACGCGTCCTGGATTCCGGAGTTTGGTGATGAGGAAGGTCAGAATTCTTCTCGACACACTTAAGAATCCACTGATTAAGATTTCTCCCTGTTCCCGGCACTTCAACCACGGCCTTTCGCCCCCAACATTCTCTGTACCCGGGGTTCCTGACACTCTGTGCCTCATTTATTGTTCAGCACACTAGTCGTATTCCTGCTCTTCATGCGGGGAGCACACTTGCCCTGCAGCAATGCTCAGTAGACCATCAGATGTATTTTCTTCAAATATTGGTTGAAATATTCGCCATGGGAACGGTTCAATTTCCTCCTCCATTTCATACATACCTTCTCCCGTTTTTCTCCTCATTCTGCGTCACTACTCAGTCTTTTGTGGCGCTCCTTGCTGTCAAGGGAAACGCACTGATGTTGGAATATCTCCAAGCCGACTCGTATGAAACGCGTATTAAGCTGCTGGCACGGCAATACACTGCACGGTTCTGATGCTGGCATGGATATGCACAGCAATGTTGCGAGACACGTTTCAGCTGGTCTGAAACGCATTGTTCCCTATGTTCATTGTTCTATGTCCATTGTTCAACCTCTCAATTTACTCTTGTGTATTACATTGTTCCCAAGGCTATAAAAGCCCCGCGATTTCTTGAATAAACTATCTTGCTTTCCCTACTTTTCCCCTCTCTTTGGATACCCCATTCTCACAACTGACACACCTTCCCTCTCGTCCTGTCGACAGTGTTGTTCGTGCATGTTCAATACTCGCTGTGCTACCATTACCTGTCGAAAATCAGATGAATAATACCTAATGAAGTTCCATGAGCCTCCTGCAAGCTTTCCTGATTTCTACTGAGTCTTTATGGAGTTCCTCCATTTCCTTGCAACTTCCAATTCTTTTTCGCATTTTCTCGTCACGGGACCCCAGTGGAATGAAATAAAAACCGATTGCCACAGATTGACGCAGATAGGGCTGTGCGCCGTCCCGTCGACGGGCACAGCCGTCGTTTTGACGGAACCTGACGGGAACGGTCCGTCACGCGACGGCCGTCATTTCGACAAATCAAACTACTGAGTAAGTTCATAAGGTGACCTAAACTGGGTATTGGGCTTACCTGTGCATGAAACATGCCTTGCAAAAGGCTTGCACATCGCATATGACCGTGTATGGCATGTTTTCTGGACCCATCGAAGAGCCCGACGGAACGGGTCGGCTACCCGTCGCCGGAACCCGTCGAACCGTCGTGACGGGGACGGCGCACAGCCCTCAGTGCTAGGGATCCCCACCGTACAGTATACGGTTACGGCCGTAATTGTGGTCCCACCGTCCGTAACCGTAACCGTAAAGAGCGCCCAGAAGCCCTTACGGTTACGGTCCGTCAATTTTACGGTATTTTACGGTCTTTACGGCCGTAATCTGGGAAAAGAATTGTGTAAAAAATGGTATCTACTCCATTTCTACAGCTCTTCAGTGGCCAGTAGAGCGTCCTCCAGCGCTTTGCGCTTCAAGCGAAGGTGATGTTTCAGCAACATCAACGTCCGGATGGTCTCCGGCTTCTAACGTGAATGGTGCAGAGAGATCGTGTCTCTACCTCCCGAAAACACCCGTTCCACCGCGACCGCTGAACCTGAATTGCTCGTCAGTAACAGGACGGGATTCTGAGAAGTAGTGATGAATACCAGGAATAGACATTATATCGCGAGCCAGCCGGTAGAGGCGCGGGTATTCTGCCCTCCTCGTGTACCACCACTGAACTGGGTCGGCGCCAAAGGGCAGGCAAGGTGCCACTGTGGGACGTCGACTCCACCAGAACACCGCGCGTCTCGCGGCCATTATGAGCTAATCCGAAGGCATCAGAACATGTTTTGTGGGCGAACAACAACTGACAGGACATACCTTTGTTAATACGTTCACGAGCAAAGGGCGTCATGTTGGATCCTGTTGGGTTGTAAAACAATATGCACTCCCTTTTAATATTTATACTACATGTGAGATCGGAAAGTAAAACAAACCTCGGTTCTAGTGACCAGACAGAGAACATGGAGAAAAAGTGACTTGCAAAATTTAAATAGTTCGCGGCTCCCGATTGGGGTTCAAAAGAACCAGATTAATTCTGTATCGGGTCAAAATCGAGAGGAAAAATGATGAAATGGAGTATACAGTCATTCCACGGTCCTTGCATTTTATTTTTCTCTGAGGCCGGAGGCCATATTTTTGGTGGTTCTTTTTACATAGGGCTCCTCATATGATGTGAATGCATCTCCCACATTTTTTCTCAAGACTCGAGGTTGCCCCAGCATTGGGGAAATATGCGGTGCAGCGGGAGGATTTGCACTGCCAACAACTGGGCCTGGTTGATTAGGTTGATTTCAACCAAGAGATATGCCTAGGATGTTCCTCAGCATCATAGGTGTAGACTACGAAAAATTTCAACTGAGCGGGTCATCGGGTGCTGTGGAATGAGACGCGGAAAGAGCCACGCTCACGTGATATCAATATTTGGACAAACCTGACCTTACACACCGCTCCACGATCCCTTGATTGGCAAGGCGGTGAACATAAAATGAACTAGCGCATGGTACAGCGATATTACAGTGAAAAAAATGTTGTTAGAGCTTGCCCAGCAAGAACTTCAGAAATCAGTGGTTCTGAAGCAAACTTGAAGCAAACCAGGATTTTCGAACCGACACATGCACTCTGAGAGAACCTGGAGGTGTAGATACATCCAGGGGGTCATAAAAAGTCATAAAATATACAATTTATCATTCAACAATATTTCCTTTGCCATCTGTGCAGGGACCGATGGTGCCAAATAAATTGGCTTGAGCCGATTTGCCTCAAACAAGCAAAAACTGGTGTATTTGTCCAAAATTTTTGGTACGCCCATGATTTACATGTCTATACATCCCTCTGAACACTTAACCTCACCCCAAAAGCTTCGTTACTTAGCGAAAGAGCCGGATTCCGGAAATCTCGTGCAAGGACCGCAGAATGACTGTAGATGTATTACCGTCGACTCCGACCTCAGCGTGCCACAAGGTGGGATGTTAGGGTTGCAGGGCACCTGCCCACGATTTTCACGGGTTTCATTAACGGTGTACTGCCGCCAGCCTGAGACCCTGCCCTTACCCTGCCCAGACTCGCGACCCGAGCTTCCTTAGACATACGGCATGCGAATTGCGGGCATCGGAGGCCCAAAATAGGTCGTAATCGAACCACTTTTGCCTCAATTACGGTCCGTAAACCACCGTATACGGCCGTAATTCTTACGGTATTTACGGGTTACGGCCGGTGCATACCGTCACCGTAAATTGTTTGCCCGAGTGCCTTACGGGACGGATACGGTGACCGTAAGACCGCAACCGTATACCGTAGTTACGGGTACGGTGGGGATCCCTAGCCCTCACTGCATCCAGCGGCCTGATAGCCGAGGGCCACGTGGAGCGTCTGCCACGTCTGGCTACGTCCGCCGATCCCTAACGAAGCTTTGGCTACCTTCGGAGCGCCAGCAAGGTGATGGCTAACTGTTCGGCTAGGCTACGGCGAGCCTTCGGCTAGCCTCCGGCTAGGTGGCGGCAGTTCCTGCGGGGCTCTGCCGTGGACGTCAGTCGCGGCTACCCGCATGGCTCCACAGACGGATGGTGATGCTCCATGGGGGCTTGAATGCAGTGCCTAGACGCAGATTGTCGCTGCAAGAAATTAATTTATATCTTTGACGGCCTTGTTGCTCAATATTCGAGCATTGATCGACGGCGAAGGCTCAATTCATACCCAGGGACTGTGAATACGGAAGATAGGAGCTGAGAGAGACCATATAAGGTCAGTTCAACATATGCCCAAATTTGGACTGACACAGACTGACGCTGAGACTCGCTGCAAGCGTCAACGTCACTGTTGCGTCAAAATCCCTTTGCCCTTTCCGAATCATCTCAATTCGGTCTCTCTTTTCACACACCGCCCGCGAGGGCAGCGAGCGGCACTGCACGAATAACGTCTGGGAACGTGACTAGCTGAGCGTGGCTGAGCGTGCAGCGTGCACATCGATGAAAGCTGCAGGGATCCATCATGACGAACACGCAATATCAATCGTCGACGACGTTGCATCACGATGCATCGGCAGCCACCACACCGTGATCAATCAGAATCCCAGATACGCCTGGGCTCAGAAAGTCAAGTTCCGACCCGAGGCCTTCCCAGATACTGGGATAAGCTCCGCTTCAGGGAATCGGCCAATGAATACTGGTAGTAATGGGAGATCCCTGGATTTTCCTGGCAGCCATGATTTGTAAACGGTCTCCATCCTCGGATGGCAGCTGTTTATGAGCACCAAACGCGCGCTGAAGGTCTCGGATTGTGGAGCTGTGAAACTCATCACTCTGTTCGGCGCACTTGTCAATCACAAAGACGATAAAAATATATGTTGGCGGATCCTGGAGCCCGTTCGGAGCTACTTGCAGAGTCTGCAGAAAGCGGCGAAAAGCCGGAGACAGAAGTGAATGATTAACCTTATTCTATTTTTAGGCAGACAGCGCGCAGGTATAAGAAGGTGTGTCTATGCGTACGGTCTGGGTCGTATTAACACTAAATTACGGACGAATATCGACGATCGTTCGTACGTGTAGGTCCAAGCTGAATTCAAACCAGTATGAGTCGACGGAAGAGGTCTTGGGACAGTGTGGCAGAGCCGTATGGCCGGCGTGTGGAAATCCATCCACACGTTGGTTTCGGCTTTAGCCGATTCCTATTTTTATTTTTGGTTACATCATTATTTGTACAGTAAATACGCGCCACGAGGCGAAAAACATCATCTTCCTTGCTTCTAACGCTCATCGTGTGAGCCAGTGCGGTCAGCGGCCGAACCACCGTGTCCCATCTCGTTTACCATTGACCTATGTTACCTCGACTGTGTGCACTCGGTGTGCGAAACCCCTCGGCATTACGGATTCACTCGGAATCTGTCTCGTGGTCATTTTTACGACTAGCGATACCCTCTCGTGCTCTCAATTTCGTAGTCTACCAGCGGCCTAATTTATCTCACACCTCTTCCCTCCATCCTACTCTAAAATCCTCCGGCCACCGACCCAACCAAAGAACCCACGCCCCGGGCTATTAGCTCTTCCACAACGGAATACATGTTGCATCCAGAGAATCCTAACATGCCGTGCGAGAATTCAGGTTCACTCGGGCCGGCAAAGCTTCCGCTCATTGGGCCCTTTCTCTAGGGCTCCATCCGAAGGTTCCAAACGCTGTCACTGGTTAATGGAGGAAACGTAAACGGCAACACGCTCGACACTATAAATTGCGACCGACTAACTGACATCCTCTCCAACCTCTGCCTCATGTCACTCGATCTCTACAATCTGATTATATTCGCTGTAGCGGGTGCTCTTTTCGAGTACCTCCGCCTGAAGCGCAAGAGTTCGAAGCTACCTCTTCCGCCTGGGCCCCCCAAACTGCCTCTCGTTGGGAATCTGTTCGACGTCCCTTCGTCTTTCGAATGGGAGACCTACCTAGAATGGAGTAAAACCTACAGTGCGCGTATCAATTCTTGCTTGGCTGGATCTGAATACATGGCTCGCAGATTATGATATCCTCCATTTAAATATGGCCGGACAATCTTTAATTGTCCTATCCTCAGCGGAAGCAGCGATCGATCTCCTCGAAAAAAGGTCTGCTATCTATTCTGATAGGCGAGTAATAAATCTTGGTCTTATGGGAAGTTTTACGTGACCTGGAAACTTTAGAGCACGAGCGCCGATGGTCAATGAATTGATGGGATGGGATTTCAATTTTGGTTTGTTCTAGTACCCCATCTCTGGTGGGTTCCCTCTAATTTTCCTCAGGGTTTATGAAATACGGTGCACAAACTTTATTTAGCCACCTGACTCACTTTTGAACGTTATTGGAACCATTAGGCGACCACTGGTTAGCATTTCAACTCAATCTGATTTTCCTCCATGTTTTGAGCTCCCCTTTCACAGGCGTGTGCATCGACGGTTATTCCATAATGTTTTTCACAATGAAGCGGCCCAATTGTTCCAGCCCAAAGAGTTGATAGTAACCCACGAACTGCTTCGTCGCATTCTCCAGGAGCCTGATGCGGTCATGGACCATTTAAGACAGTGAGTATCTAACAATCTGTCCCCCGACGTGTGTGAAGGGTGATTGATTAGTGCGGCGGGAGAACTTATCATGTCCGTCGCATATGGAATCAATGTGCTTCCGAAAAACGATCCCTACGTGGTACTCGCCGAGCACGCTGTGAATGCTTTACAAACCGCCATCATCCCAGGAAGATTCCTCGTTGTAAGTAACAACTTGGATCTGAAGGCAATAATGGCTAAATATTCTAGGATTCGGTTCCGATCCTGAAATACGTTCCTGAATGGTTCCCCGGAGCGAGCTTCCGGCGCAAAGCGAAGGCGTGGAGGAAATTAGCGCGAAGGATGGTAGATAGGCCATTTGCAGAGGCCAAACGCAATATTGCAAGTTCAAGCATATTTATCGAAATTTCGTGTTCATTTCCCACAGGCTGAAGGCAATGCCCCACATTCTTTTACCGCATGCGCGCTCCGTACTCTGGAGGACGCTGCAAACAAAGAATATCCGGAGAAGGCTATAAAGTCTACGGCGGGGACCATGTATACGGCGGGTACTGACACAACTGTTTCGGCTCTGGGCACGTTCATTCTTGCGATGCTCTGCAATCCCGATGCGCAGAAGAAGGCACAGGCAGAAATTGATTCAGTCGTCCGTGCAGGCCATCTGCCTGACTTCGACGACGAAGCATCGCTGCCATATGTATCGGCACTTGTGAAGGAAGTCCTTCGCTGGCGGCCTGTGACCCCAATTGGTTCGTTGAATACGCACGCCGGATATTCGCCTATAATCAACTCAACTATGGCCATTCCTCATTTTCTACCGGTTGAGGATGAGTATCAGGGATATAGGCTACCAGAAAGCTCAATAATCATCGCGAACGTGTGGTGAGTAACCCCTATTATCGTCTGTTAGCTTTCATGAATCATGGAACCACACCCAGGGCCCTTTTTCATGACGACGTCGGTTACACCTCACGCTTTCACTTGGACTTTGTTTCTCAACGGTCCGCAGGCCATGTATCCTGATTCATACGCTTTTAAACCCGAAAGGTTCCTCTTGAACGGGAAACCCAATCCTGCTATCAGGAACCCGGATGCAGCTTTCGGCTTTGGGAGAAGGTGTGATAATTCATTGTAAAGTATTGTTTGAGGCTAATGGTAGACAGGATCTGTCCAGGACGACATATGGCAACCTCGTCGGTCTGGCTTGCCGTAGCATCAATTTTGGCCACATTCAACATCACGAAAGCCATAGGGGACGACGGAAAAGTTATTGAACCGAGTCATGAGTACGACCCCGCGCTTGTGATGTAGCCAATTTATTCTTTTATCAAAGGAAATACTGATTTGGAGACCACAGTAAGCCACTCCCATTCAAGTGTTGCATCAAACCCCGATCTAAAGCAGCTGTGGAAGTCATACAAGCCACCGTCAATGAAACTCTCGTGTAGGATAAGTCGTCATGTACGTCAAGCTCGTGAAAAAAATAAACAAATAGTAATGACTGTTTTCAACCCAAGCCTTCGGCCGTCCGAGATGTCGGAGCAGAGTTTAAAGGCTTCGCTTAGATTAGATCATAGGCAACCTGATTTCAATGTTGACTGTCAACCAGTGGCCTGACCGAAGTAGCCGTTGCCTGGCTTACTTGGAGCATTCCGTTAAGTTTGAAAATGCCCGTGCCCGTGAGTCCCCGCCAGTCGGGATCCCCCGGACCCATGGTTGGAGTTTCAAAATACGGATCAAAGCGGCTGAAATCCGACTCCGTTCGAGGGGTCTGAAACGGCGGGGGAAAACACTATGTTGTCGGCAATTGCGCGTGCTATAGGAAAAGATAAACGAATAATAAGCGAGGCACTGGTTGAGCATTTCAAGATTTTCAGTGGAAATATTGGTGAAAAACTTCCTTCATTTTTTACACTATTTTCACTAAAAAAGTCTATGAACAATTCAAAACTTTTTCAGTACCTTTTAATGTCAAGGTGCAAAATTCGAAATAAAATCAAAGATTACTGAAAATTATATATATTTTTCACATCCTTTGCCAGTGAAAGAAGTGTGAAGAATGAAGAAAGTGTTTTACCAATATTTGCACTGAAACACTTGAAATGCTCAACCAGTGAGGACTGACTATCCCGGCGCAAAAATGCTGGAATACGAGAGGGCATTGCATAAGCGCCATTAAAACCCTTTGCATTGCCGGTCACACCCTTGGAATGGCGGGGTTGCGAAGTGCGGCATAACGTGGCGGTGCCACGGCAGATCGTTCCAGAGACGCTCCGCATCAACCACCCGCAATCCTTGCCAGGAAATTTTAAAAGAGTATGGGGGCAAAGAGTGCATTCAGGGGAAGAGATCCATGTGCGCATCGTGGGCAGCGAGAATGGTGTTGGCCCGTAGTAGGGCAAAAGGCGTGGGAAACACCGTTCTCTAACATGGGGTGACTGATATGCGTGAATCTCTTTCAAAATGACCGCGCAGGGGCTGATATTTCGGATGCAGAATGCTCTGGGTGCTAGCTTCAAAATGAGATAGCCCATCTTGCAAGGGGGGGATGTGAAGGCATGATCTGGCCACGGCTGGTGTAAAAATTGCAGAAAACATGACTTCAGGACTTTTTGAAAACAGAAAAGCGGTGGAAAAGGCGCAAACGCGATCACGTGATCTTTACAAGGTGACCTCTAAAGGCGCGTTTTCGGATTTGCGGGGGTTGAGAAGATCGACATTCGGGTACCGGATTCATATATTTCGGAGCAGAACTCAGGGCACAATGAATTGTTACTCCTGGAACAAATAAAAAGGAGCCGTTTGGAGTTTGAAAAGATGAAACCGTGGTTCCGTTTGGAGTCGATGAGGCCAAAACCGTGGTTCTGTTTGGGGTTTGAAATAATGAAACCATGGTTCCGTTTGGAGTTGAGACGGTCGAAATCGTGGTTCCGTTTGGAGTTGAGCATGGGTTCCGTTTGCGGTTGACCTCGTGCTTCGTCGGTACTCAGGAATGCGGGTTCCGTTTGGACTTTCGGTGGGAGTGCTCCGTTTGAAGTTTTCAAAAGTGCTCCGTTTGGAGTTAGAAAATGGTACAAACATATTTTCGACAATATACCTAGGCCTAGTAACCTAACCCTAGTCGCCCGATAGCGCGGTTCCTTTTTTGAATGGTCTTGAGATTATTTTCTGTGGAACTCGAGACAGCTTGCGTAGGACTCACGACGAACCTGGCCGTTCTATTTCATCGGCCGATGGCTTGACGGGACGGGACGGCATGCCGTCCTACCCGTAATACGGGGACGGTGCTGTCGATCATAGAGCCCGCCTATCTTCTTGGCATTCTTCGTTTTTCACACAAGTACGACATCCAGTATATTCCTCGCTGTGCCCAGCCTTTAACGTCCTTTCCTTTCATACTATTGGTCGTCGCTAAATAACTACGGGAATCCAGAGCTTCCATCCGGTGATCTCAGTTTTTCCGGCTGGGAACAGGGGGTAAATAGATCTTCTCATGACCCACTCGCGCTCGTTGAGTGCTATTTTTTGTCCCGATCGTTGTGGCAGCTGTGCGGCATTATATTGTTGATTCTAAATTGTTCTCGGGATGAGGACCGAGGTATCATTCTGCTTCCGAGACTAATAGTTCAACGTCAGGCACACATGGTCACCACCCTATCCTTACAGTCTCAATCTCCGTGGGAGGGGTTAGCAGATAGAAGAGTAGAAGAAAAAAAGATGAATCAGCTCTGTGATATAGGGTATAAGAGTGGAAGCGAGTACTGCTGGCCGGCAAAAGAATAATCTTCACCCTGCGATGAAATCGTTCTCTCTGCTCTTACTGCTGCTCCCGGATTTTTCAAGCTCAGGCAATGCTCAGTCTACCACGGAGATTCAGGACGGCCAAACGGGTACGCTGATGGTTGTGCCACCTCGACAGACCGATACCGGCACCAAGCAGATACCCGGTATGTTCAACCTCAGGCGCACATGGTCGCCACCCTATTCTTACAATCTAAATCTCTGTCGGAGGGGTTAGCAGCTAGAAGAGTAGAAGACAAAAAGATGAATCAGCTCTGTGATACGGGGTATAAGAGCGGAAGCGAGGAGTACTGCTGGGCGGCAAAAGAATAATCTTCTCCCTGCGATGAAATCGTTCTCTCTGCTCTTACTGCTGCTCCCAGCTTTGTTAAGCTCAGGCAATGCTCAGTCTCCCACGGAGATTCAGGATGGCCAAACTGGTACGCTGATGGTTGTGCCACCTCGACAGACCGATACCGGCACCAAGCGGATACCCGGTATGTCCACTAATCGACAACTCAAGTTATCAGGCGCTCATCGTATGTGTTGATCCTAGATTCTGATCACCCGTTCATTGCACCTGGGCCCGATGACATGCGCGGACGCGAGCCCCTTTCACCTAAAGAATTCTACCATGTTTGCTCATTTTTTACATAGCATGCCGTTTGTACTTTCCGTTGAGATGCGCCTTGCATCTGACCTTTCTTGTAGTGGCCATGAATACTCTCGCCAACCACGGTTACATCTCGAGGAAGTACTGAGTTCTTTTGCGTTCCAACTACCTGTCGTTGATCCCGTCTGTTAGTGGAATTACCAGTTTTGAAGAAATCATTCACGCTGTCGGAGAGGCATTCAACATTGATAGGGACGTGGGATCAGGAATGGCGGCACTCAACATTGTAACGATGTCAATATCTCGCCGCATTTCCCTCGCTCATGGATTTATTTACGAAAGCTCACCCGTGGAAATCCTTTCGTGAACAAAGTTTCCATTGGCGGAGTCTCCCCGCTTGTCCCTGCTCTTCCGGGTCAAATCGATGGACCGGAAACACAAGGAATAGCAAAACACGGACGAGTAGAAGGTTAGAAATCATCCATCCAGCACTCTAGTTCAATATTCAAAGCCTATTGAAGGTGACGCCTCAATGACTCGCTCCGACGTTCATATCGGCGACAATCGTAACTTCAATCAGACTCGCTGGAATCTGGTGCGGTCATTTTTTAGTGCACTTATTTGGACCTATTTCCTCCAATGGACTCAAGCACTTCGCAGGATTTGGAACAACTTGCGAAATTTGGTGACGACGGACCAGACGGCCCTGCGACAGTATTCAACCTGCAAACCCTGATTGAACTCAAAAGGCAGAACTTGGAGTCTGACCAGTCTGTGGACCCGGGAGTGCGTCCCAGATTGAAATTTGCCCAATCGTGCTGAGATCAAACCAGTTTGCACTCCCCATTCGGCGTCTGAATACAGCCTTTGGTGAGCTATCCAGAGTTGTTTCGTGAAGTTACTCAGCACCTTCTAGCTGCACCCTCCCTCATTATGACGCAAGTATTCCTTTGAATACAGATGAAACGGTTCTGACTCCACTCTTGTTGCTAGCGTGTTTGCAAATGGTATAAAGCTCATGCGCTGCGCGCTATCGACTGATCATGCATAACGACAGGAACCACGAAGCAAGGGACCAAGCAAATTATTAGCTCCTTCTTCATGAACCAGACCTTCCCAGAAACTGGCTCCGTGCATCCGCTCCCGTTCTGGGCTCACCCATTCCCGCTGAAATTGCAGCGGCATTGCCCCAGTGGGTCCCAGGCCACAACGATGAAAATGGTGTATTGTGGCTGATCCCCAGCCACCACCGCCGTTCAACATCAGTTCGGTACGTTTTCGTGTGTGATTAGCAGGAAGTAAGTATTGATCCTTAATTAGGGATGTGCCAACTACTGGGATACACTTGGAAATGCTGTCCCGAGTACTCTGGCAAACGTAACTGGGTTGTTCAAGCAGAACGTGGATTTGCTTACTGGTAAAGCTCCCATTCTTTCTCGCAAATATATTGTGGACCATATGTACAGGTATACTGTTCAGTGGATCCGGGTGCCCCGAACCGGTTGCACCAGCTGGTCCCACAAATGTCTAGTTGCTGGTTGACACCAATTTCCACTACGTTTGTTGATGAACATATTTCATCTCTGTGCCGACTGACAATACCCTCACAGGCAAAAACTCTGTCAGTCCGTTTTGGGGTAAGAAGGCCTCGTTTTTGCGTAAAATTGTACCCAGATTTGACCTTACGATTCAGATACCGCTGTATTACTACAGAACTCCTCTTGTAGTTTTTAAAATCTAAATCATTGCTTTGGTGGCTGTCAGCAACTCGTAAATATCGAGACGGTCTTTTTGATTGGCCTCGATTATCTCTCCGTTGATCCGTTCAATCTACATTGATTCAACGTGGAAATAATTCCGAAACTCACCAACGCCGTCCTCCCATCGCCGTTTATTTAGACCGCCTAGAGATCTGCCGGCATGCGGCGAACCAGGTTCATGACCGTATCTTGGTGTCGCCACAATAGGGCAAGGACGGATTCATAGAAAACAGAGCTGATCCTGGTGAGCACCTTAGCCCCTTAGCTACGCGCCGGCGCGCGCGAGGTCCATTTGTGAAAAGATCAAATCTAGATCACTGGTTACGGCGCGGTGCATTTGCCCTTGAGTATGGCTACCGTGGCGGGTGCTGGCGATCTGTGGACTGGCCGGGTGAAATAATCCGTCCGGGGGCCACATTATTGATAACAATAGTCGCGCGCTTTGCGGCAGAGCCCACTAGCTGGGGACTCGAAATTCCTGCCATTTTTTGATTATGGTCGGAACAATCCTGTTGATGGCGTGAGAGACACACTCCAACTTTGACAACGGACCTCAGTGAAACGGACAAAAAGAATCAGAGCAACTAATGTATCCGGATTAGAAGTGTGGGCGTAGCAAATAGCCCGCTGCATGCATGGACCGACTGCCTCAAATCCTACCCCAACCGAGAGATATACATATTTGTGACAGAAATTTCGATCTGTTTAGCCTCAAACTCGATTGGTCGACACGTCAACCAGCTCGTGTTGGGTCCAGGTGATCCCCGAATGTGCCGGGGGTGGGGTTTGTCAAAATTCACTGATTGACAACTCACCATACCCGTGAACCGAGGAACAGTGAATGCGAGTCCGAGTCGGAATTCCTGCGTGTTGCACAACAACTTCAATAGATGGACGGGATGTTGTATATTTTATGGGAGCTGTAGTCTCAACTTTAAACCCAGATTTTTGCAGCATAATGTGCTGGCACATCTCCAGATTGTCTGCAGAGCTGTACGTTACATTCAGCCGATTGGGATTCCCGCTGCAGATATCGAGCACTTTGTCATCCCGTTACATGGGAATTTATAGGAAGGTCATCCAATGTCTCATTCCAGGTATTTAACCCTCTTAACGGGAATAGGGGTGAATTCGGGGAAAGCAAGTTGAACAGAGAGTTTAAACTCCGCCATCATCATCGGAGATTTCCGCCATCCGGAACTCTCGGCACGAGTCGTGCCGTGACTGTACCGTTCCTTCTCAACGGGGGAATCATATGGAATGAACAC